>JAXCGZ010011797.1:5000-64784 GCA_037179515.1 Halocaridina rubra
TTCTGACACTAACTGACACAGCTTTTCCTCTGAATCTGCCACCACCACAGTATCATCTGCAAACAGCAACTGATTCAGCTCCCACTCGTTATCATCCCCATCTACCATTCTCAAACCTCGACCACGCACTCGCTCATTCACCTCTCTTACAACTCCATCAATATACAAATTGAACAGCCATGGTGACATCACACATCCCTGTCTCAGTCCCACACTCACTGGAAACCACTCACTCACTTCATTCCCTACCCTAACACAAGCTCTACTACCCTCATACAAACTCTTCACTGCATGCAACAATTTACCATTGATTCCATATAATCTCAAAACATTCCACATAGCCTCTCTATCAACTCTATCATATGCTTTCTCCAGATCCAAAAATGCAAAATACACATCCTTACCCTTTGCTAAATATTTCTCACATAACTGCCTAACTATAAAAATCTGATCTATACAACCTGTACCTCTCCTAAAACCACTCTGCACTTCCGCGATCATATATTCTGTCTTATCCCTAATCCTATTAACCAGTATCCTACCATACACTTTTCCTACCACACTCAACAAACTTATACCCCTAAAATTACTGCATTCATACATATCTCCCTTACCTTTGTATAGGGGCACTATACAGGCAATCACCCAATCCACTGGCACCAAAGACAACATAAAGCATATATTAAACACTCTCACTAACCATTCTAATGCAGTCACACCCCCTTCTTTCAACATCTTCGCTCTCACACCATCCATTCCAGGTGCTTTACCTGCTTTCGCTTCATACAATGCCCTTTTCACCTCCTCTCTTGTAATCTCTCTCTCATTTTCATCTCCCATTACTGGCCCTTGAACTCCTCCCACTGCCACTATAGCTGCATCTCTATCTTCCTCAACATTCAGCAAGCACTCAAAATATTCTGCCCATCTTTTCCTTGCATCGTTCCCTCTTAACATCTGTCCATTCACATCTTTCACTGTCTCTTCCATCCTCGATCCACCCTTCCTTGCTGTCTTCACTTCTTTCCAAAACTTTTTTTATTCTCCTCATATGACCTAGTAAACTCCTGTCCCCACCTAACATTTGCCAACCTCTTCTCTTCCTCTACCTTCCGCTTGGTTTCCACATTTTTCTCCCTATATCTTTCATACTTCTCCCTACTTTTACACTGCAGCCATTCCTCAAAAGCCCTCATTTTCTCTTCCACCTTCATTTTCACCCCTTCATTCCACCACTCGCTGCCCCTCCTCATGCCACCTCCAACAAACCTCTTTCCACACACATCACTTGCATGTCCCACAAAACATTCTTTCATCAACCCCCATTCCTCCCCTAACTCCCCAACTTCTCTTTCTTTCACCCTGTCATATGCCACTCTCAACCTGTCCTGATATTCCTGTCTCTTATCTGGCTTTTTCAACTCTTCCTCCTTAACTATTTCCCTTCTACATCCCCCCACACTATTTCCCCACTCTTTTGCTACTACCACTTTTGCTTCAACCAAAAAATGATCAGACATCCCAGCAGCCACACCCCTGAATGCATGTACATCTTTCACTCTACCAATCATGCTCTTTGCTACCAACACATAATCCATCAATGCTCTTTCTTTCACTCTTCTATTTGCCACTCTCATCCATGTATACTTATTTATTAACTTCTTCTTAAATAAACTATTACCTATCACCAACTCTTGCTCCACACACATATCTAACAGTCTCTTGCCACTCTCATTCCCACCTGGTACCCCATACTTTCCTACAACACCTTCTATCTCTCCATCACCCACTCTGGCATTCAAGTCACCCAACACAACTACATAGTTCCTTCTACTCAGACCATCCACACATCTAGTTAACTCATTCCAGAATTCATCCCACTCTTCCTCACTTCTCTCACATCCTGGCCCATACACACTAACAAAAGCCCAACATTCCCTTCCTATCCTAGCCCTCACCCACATCAGCCTAGATGACACTTCTTTCCATTCCACTACCTGATTTACCATCCATTCACTCAGCAATAATGCCACACCTTCTCTCGCTCTCCCCCTTTCAACCCCAGACACCCTACCCGTCACACACACACATATATATATATATATATATATATATATATATATATATATATATATATATATATATATATATATATATATATATATATATATATATATATATATATATATATATATATATATATATATATATATATATATATATATATATATATATATATATATATATATATATATATATATATATATATATATATATATATATATATATATATATATATATATATATATATATATATATATATATATATATATATATATATATATATATATATATATATATATATATATATATATATTTAATATATATAAATATATATATATATATATATATATATATATATATATATATATATATATATATATATATATATATATATATATATATATATATATATATATATATATATATATATATATATATATATATATATATATATATATATATATATATATATATATATATATATATATATCTATCTATCTATCTATCTATCTATCTATCTATCTATCTATCTATCTATCTATCTATCTATCTATATATATATATTATATATATATATATATATATATATATATATATATATATATATATATATATATATATATATATATATATATATATATATATATCGAAGCTGTTCTTCAACGTGTATATTCGGAAAAGAGTATTTACTCGAAGTGTGTAAAGTTTGCAAAGGAGGGCGCCGCGGCAGGCTTGCCCTATTTCTAAAGGGAGCTGCGGCAGGCCCCGCCCACTTCCCAGAGGGCACCGTGGCAGGCCTCACCCGCCTCCCGGAGGGCGCCGCGGCAGGCCTCGCCCGCCTCCCGGAAAATGCCGTGGCAGGCCTCGCCCTCCTACCGGAGGGCGCCGCGACTGGCTTCGCCCTACTCCCGGAGGGCGCCACGGCAGGCCTCGCCCTCCTCCCGGAGGGTGCCCCGGCATGGCTCGCCTATTCAGACACTCAGTGTCTGAATGGAGAAGAGTTAGTAGTGAAGTTCCACAGGGTTCAGTTTTAGGGCCACTTTTGTTCCTTGTATATGTAAATGACCTACCAGAGACTGTAAATTCATTCGTGAATGTTTGCAGATGATGCAAAGATTGTGAAGAAAGTAGGAAACGAGAACAATGTTAGAGAACTTCAGGAAGATCAACACTTCAAAATGTAAGGTAATGAAAATGGGTACAAGTGCAAGAAGGCCCAAGCTTGGCTACTCGGTGGCTGGCGTACAACTTCAAGAGACAGAAAATGAGAGAGATCTAGGAGTAAACATACTGGCAGATTTGTCTCCAGAAATACATATAAATAGCATAGTAAGGGCAGCATATGCATTCTTATCAAATCTGAGGGTAGCCTTCAGGCACATGGACAAGGAAATGTTCAGAAATATTTATGTAACCTATGTGAGGCCAAAACTCGAATACACACTTGAAAAAGCACATAGCTAAGCTTGAAAAAGTTCAAAGACGTGCCACGAAACTGGTGCCAGAAATACGCAATCTCAGTTATGATGAGAGGCTAAGGGAATTAGACTTACCATAACTCAAAGCTAGAAGATTGAGGGGGGATATGGTGAGTCTTTAAATTCCTTCATGGTTATGATAGAGTGGATAGAGATCGATATTTTGATATGGCAGGCTCTAGAACTAGAGGTCATAGTTTGAAGCTTCGTAAGAAAACTTCTTTGCAGGATGTAAGGAAATACTTTTTCAGTGTAATAGTAGATAATTGGAATTGGCTAAGCGAGGAGGTAGTTAATACTATGTTAATCCATAGTTTTAAGGACAGGTATGATAAGTATCACGAAGTATAAAATGGAACCGATGAGGAGACGGGAAGATACGAGCTTTGGGCTCTTTCCCGTAAACACAATTAGGTAATTACATACATATACTATATATATATATATATATATATATATATATATATATATATATATATATATATATATATATATATATATATATATATATATATATATATATATATATATATATATATATATATATATATATATATGTTCCGGTTTTACGTCACGGACTCCCTTTTCTACCAAGGGGTAGGACGATTGCCTTCTTGCGAAGGACTTGTTTTGGCAGATGTAATCGGTACCCTGAGTGCATGCCCTTGCTAACCTCAGACCATGACAGGATGCAAACTCTCGACCTGACGCCTCAGTCGCGGATGCTACCGCTTGAGCCACGGTGACTATATATATATATATATATATATATATATATATATATATATATATATATATATATATATATATATATATATATATATATATATATATATACATATATATATATATATATATATATATATATATATATATATATATATATATATATATATATATATATATATATATATATATATATATATATATATATAAAATGATTTTTTTTTTTTTTTTTTTAGGGCGTTATTCGCGAAATTTGAATTTTTTATAATTTTTGGGGGGCGTTATTGCAACTTCACGTATAAAAAAATCGTGTATAAAAGGAACAAGGTGTATATATATATATAAATATATATATATATATATATATATATATATATATATATATATATATATATATATATATATATATATATATATATATATATATATATATATATATATATATATATATATATATATATATATATATATATATATATATATATATATATATATATATATATATATATATATATATATATATATATATATATATATATATATATATATATATATATATATATATATATATATATATATATATATATATATATATATATATATATATATATATATATATATATATATATATATATATATATATATATATATATATATATATATATATATATATATATATATATATATATATATATATATATATATATATATATATATATATATATATATATATATATATATATATATATATATATATATATATATATATATATATATATATATATATATATATATATATATATATATATATATATATATATATATATATATATATATATATATATATATATCATTTAGTCTCAGACATATAAGACTAAAAGAATCATTGGCTCCCAGTTTACTTCCGGTAACAGCATGGGAGGCGGGAAGGATGCTTCATAATGAAGAATTTCCTTGAAAATAAGCTTTAGAATTAATAGAGGTGAATATAGTGAAAAGTACGAGAGTAACTTACTATAACCTCAATGTTATTTATAAACTTTTATTCTCTAGAAAGGCAATACAATATGCAATATAAACAAAATATTTAAACAATCAATATCCTTTTTTAACAAAGTTTTAAGTCACGAATAATTAATTGCAATTTCAAAACAAAACATACAAACTGTTTACCTCTTGCATATAGGAACTATAAATAAATATCCGTATCCATTTTCTGTTTCATTAATTTTGTGTGGTGGGTTTCTATGAAATAAAAAATACAAATCAATTGGTGGCTGGTACTAAAGATAGTAATTTTACAATCCTTTTGATTGCAGTTCTCAAAGCATTCAAGACCTAATTAGAAAGTAAATCATAAAGGGAGTACGTTGCTCTTCCATATGAGAGAGAGTTGACATCAAACGACGGTCACTCCTGTTAAAAACGACAAAATATCCAACTTCATTGCGTTACCTTTTGGAATTGCTAAAAAAGAAGAGTCAAGTACAGGGACTCCACAAGTGAAATAAAACATATAATAATGATGATATACCCAGTAAATTATGCCAGTCAGATCAATAACATACGTTCTACTTGCTGTATTAAATACATCTTTATTTATCATCTTAACATACTTGAGTAAATTATATACCCTGGGGTCAGGGCGAATGAATACTGGCAGCATATACTTAAAACACTGTATCAGCCAACTTAATGGGACAAGAGAAAAGCCTAGCACTTCCTTCCTTCCTAAATGATTTCTCCAGCAATAAACCTAATGGGGTAGCTTCTGGTTGTGAATGTGTCCGAGGGAGACAACGATATGCAATTAAACATCAACCTCAATACAAATATTCTTAGAGCCATTTCAATGGTACCATGATAGTATAAAGTATCAGACTATAAATTATGCAGATAACAGTAGTCTTTTCAATTACACACTTGTATCGAACTTACCTCAACATTTTATATTATTATCCAATTATATATATTTACTATTATTCTTTTATAAGCAACGACAAAATACACAGCTACCATAAAATCAAAGCAATATAAGTATTTCATCGATTTAGTAAACTAGTATAAAGCATTATTATTACTATTCTTATCGACAACAGAGACTTACTCTATGCACATCAAAAATATATTTTATTTAAAGTTCAAACTGCTCTCTGGCAATCAGTAAAATTTTAAGTGTGTGAAGCCCCATTACAAGAAGCTAGCACAGAATAAGAAGCAAGGCATGATACAGTCAAAAAGTAGATCCAACATAGGTTCTTGTCTTATGAAAGAAAAATACAGACATAATACATTTTTAAGCAAAACTGGTATGGCCTGACTCCCAGCGAGACACATCAAAGATAGTCCCCAGCATCAGGGAAACCTCCATAAACTAAAGTAAAAAATTATATGAGGTCAAATTTCAAAAAATTTTATATTCTATGCCACAAGAAGTTGTGTCTTGCTCCAAAATATTCAACCTGTTAGGTATATATAGATGGTTTTCAAAATTAAAGTTACTTTCACTGTTTTAAAGATTTACACTTTGATATTTCCCGAATATCATATAGGAGTTTGAGATTTCATGGCAACACTGACAATTTAAAGTAGTACTCTTTCTTAAAACAACACTAACATTTTTTACAATCAATATTTTCTTCAATTGTCAAAATAACTAAATAACAAAGACACTGTCATGTACACAGGTTAATTTATGAAATAGGTTATTTTAGCCGTCCATGACCACATTGCATTTAGTCACAAGGCACTTTCACTTCTTTATAACTTGACAAAACAGAAGAAGTAACTGTAATTTTCATCTCCATGATTATGTGTTAATATTTCAAATATCTTTGAGCCTTTGGCCTCATTAGCACACAAACTCTCTAAAGATATACTGATGACCAAGTGAAAAAAGTAATGTCAAAGGTTTGAGCACAGGTGGTAAAAAAAAAAACAAGTTGCAGAAAATGTGAGCCAAAATGATCAGCGATGATATTAACACTAAATTACAAACATATACTAGGATGTTGGACCATTAACATGATTTGTTTGAATGTGCGGTGATGTACTGCAGTTCAGCTGCTGAAGTTGACTTGTTCTCAGGTCAAACACTTCTTGAATAGCATTGCGGAAGCAGAGGAAATTATAATCGATAAGACCTGCAAAATAGTTATTCATTAGTTTCAATAGCAGAAGTACAAAAATATTTTGATATGCTTTACCATTTCCAAAGTTCATTTCTAAAGTTTCGTTTCTAGAACCTTCCTTCTTGCTCATCCAAGCTCTATACCTCATCTTCTGATGCTTCATACACCTTGTAATTGCAAAATAACCTTCAAATAAAGATGCAAATATAACCATAGCACTAGTTCCCCCGGCTTTTATGAGCTGAGACAGACTGATATACTGAGACAACATACTTTTTTTTTACTGTATCAACAATATTGCTTAAAAGCACATAATTACCATTATCAATAATATAAAAAATGCACTCATAAATGAATGCCACAACAGGATTTGTTATTTTTTAACATATATCATACAAGCATGTTTGGATTTTGCACAATTTTAATTAAAAACACCATGAAACTTCTATTTGCACATCCCAATCAACTACTCTATTACCTTTCTAATGTATATACTACAAGTAAGAGAAAGAAAATTATAAAAAAAAAAAAAAATTCTGAACATATGAAAAACTAGAAGCAAATAGTGAGACTACGACTTTAGGAACATTTACTTCAACCATTTGGTAACAGAATCCATGGACACAAACCACTAATGTCTAGTGAGACCCCTGCATTCTAAGATCAATCCCCACAGCACACACGATACAAACCTTTATCACACACTGATATAGTTTTCCCTTTACCTTGTCTCTCAAAGTTATCTTCCCTAAGTATGCAGACTAGCGCTAAGTAACGGCTTACTTCTCTCAAGTAAAGTATAGTCTGATTATTCAACTTAATTATACTGGAGCTCTCTCGATCAAATGGCACTTGAACACCTTCATCTTTTCTGCAAGCAAGAGGTCAGGGCATTATTATCTTTATTCATTATTAGTATAATTTATGATTGCATTCACAAAAGATGCAACTTCCCACATAAGCTACTCAACTCAGCCCATCCTTCCCTCTTCTTTGAGAAGTACTACAAGAAGGTAGTAAATTATCCTTCTTGGTTACTTTCTACAACATGCAAGGCATACCTAGGTGGAATTCTTTCTCCCAAACTCAATTCTAGCAGAGGAACACTAAGAACGTGCATGATGAAATGAAGAAAAAAGAAAGGTGGACAGAGTATGAAAATATGTAGTGAAAAGAGGTGAAATCCCAAAACAAACTAAGCCAAAATAACTGAAGAAGGAATAATAGAATGGGAAAAGAGAAGATGAAGTAGATTAGCGTTTTGAAATGTAAGAATATTCTGAGGATTCAGGGATCGAATATAAAAAGTAGCAAAAAATAGTAGATGTGTTGCATGAAGTCAGTGAATCTGAGAGACTCAATCATTATATGAAAAGTACCTACACAAAAGCATTACCTTGAGTCACTTATAAGACAGTTAAATGAGATACATAAGTGGGATTGGTAATTACTACTTTTATTAATATATTTTCCTATTACAGACAAACTAAGATATGAACCAATATATGAATGGGATGGGATGAAAATCAGCTGCCCTATTCTGCACATTTGTAAAGAAGGCTTCACAAATTTATAGAAAATATATTATTTTTTGGAAAGAAGCGAAGAGAGTCAGGAAGGGTGGATCTAGGATGGAAAAGACAATAAATGATGTGAATAGACAGTTGTTAAAAGGAAACAAATGCGAGAAAGCGATGGGCTGCATAATTTGAGGAGTTGCTGAATGTACAGGAGGATAGAGAGACAGATATACTAGCAGTAGGGGGAGTTCAAGTTCCAGTAATGGGAGAGGAGAATAAGAGAGAGATTACAAGAGAGGAGGTGAAGAGGGCATTGAAAGATCCAAAAGCAGGCAAAGCACCTGGAATGGATGGTGTAAGAGCAGAAATTTTGAACGAGGGGGGTGTAACTGTATTGGAATGGTTGGTGCGAGTGTTTAATATACAGTGTTGCCTCACTTATCGCGGTAGTTCGGTTCCGGGACTCGCCGCGAACCAGGAAATCCGCGAAGTAGGATCCGCCTATATGTACATAGATATTTTAATCTATTTTTAAGTTTACACTGTATAAACCCTCCCAGCACTGTTAAAAAAACACCCTTTACAGTATAAATAACAGCAAGCAACTTAAATTTTTATGAAAGTGATACATAAAATTACAGTGAATGAACAAACAAACTTTATTTCCATTTCAATACAATGGGTATTCGTCAGCCAGGGCAAACCCCAACCCCCCACTGTGGTGTCCAACCACAGCAGTTCCTGCCAGTAAACAGTTTAAACTCTCGGTCTTGGACGGAAACTGATCTTTCGACCTCGTGAATGCGAAGCCAGCGCGTTACCACTGTACTAGCCAGCAGGCTAGTATATGACGTGATAATGACGTGACATACATATCATTTACAATTATTTTTTCGTTTACGTACTGTATAAACCCTCCCTGCACTGTTAAAAAAACACCCTTAATATTATAGATAACAGCAAGCAACGTAAATTTTTATGAAAGTAATAGGAAAACTTACCGTGAATGTGATGATGACGTGACATACATACTCATTTACAATTATTTTTTCGTTTACGTACTGTATAAACCCTCCCTGCACTGTTGAAAAAACACCCTTTACATTATAAATAACAGCAAGCAACGTAAATTTTTATGAAAGTGATAGATAAAATTACAGTGAATGAGGTGATAATGACGTGACATACATACTCATTTACAATTATTTTTTCGTTTACGTACTGTATAAACCCTCCCTGCACTGTTAAAAAAACACCCTTTACATTATAAATAACAGCAAGCAACGTAAATTTTTATGAAAGTGATAGATAAAATTACGGTGAATGAGGTGATAATAACCTGACATACATACTCATTTACAATTATTTTTTCGTTTACGTACTGTATAAACCCTCCCTGCACTGTTAAAATAACACCCTTTACATTATAAATAGCAGCAAGCAACGGAAATTTTTATGAAAGTGATAGATAAAATTACCATGAATGAGGTGATGATGACGTGACACATACTCATTTACAATTATTTTTTCGTTTACGAACTGTATAAACCCTTCCTGCACTGTTAAAAAAACACCCATTACATTATAAATAACAGCATGCAACGTAAATTTCAAAAAGAAATGAAAATACTGAAATTTTTTTTTTTCAATATTTTAATATCTTTGCGTATACTCATAAAATAAAATAATAATTTATAAAAAAAAAAACCGCGATAGAGTGAGAACGCGAACCAAGAAGCGCGAATAACCAGGGTAACACTGTATGCTTCATGTTGTCAATGGTGCCAGTGGACTGGGTAAGTGCCCCTATACAAAGCTAAGGGAGATATACATAATTCTAGTAATTTAAGGGGTATAAGTTTGCTGAGTGTGGTAGGAAAGGTGTATGGTAGGATAGTGATAAATAATGGAACCGATCAGGAGACGGGAAGATACGAGCTTTGGGCTCTTTCCCGTAAACACAATTAGGTAATTACACACACACACACACACACACACACACACACACACACAGAAATATTTATGTAACCTATGTGAGGCCTAAATTCGAATATGCAGCCCCCTTTTGGAATCCGCACTTGAAAAAGCACATAGCTAAGCTTGAAAAAGTTCAAAGACATGCCACGAAACTGGTGCCAGAAATACGCAATCTCAGTTATGATGAGAGGCTGAGGGAATTAGACTTACCATCACTCAAAGCTAGAAGAGTGAGGGGGGATATGGCGACAGTCTTTAAATTCCTTCATGGTTATGATAGAGTGGATAGGGATCGATTTTTTGATATGGCAGGCTCTAGAACTAGAGGTCATAGTTTGAAGCTTCGTAAGAAAACTTCTTTGCAGGATGTAAGGAAATACTTTTTCAGTGTAAGAGTAGTTGATAATTGGAATTTGCTAAGCGAGGAGGTAGTAAATGCTATCTCAATCCATAGTTTTAAGGACAGGTATGATAAGTATCACTAAGTATAAAATGGAACCGATGAGGAGACGGGAAGATACGAGCTTTAGGCTCTTTCCCGTAAACACAATTAGGTAATTACAATTAGGTAATTACACACACACACACACAGAAATATTTATGTAACCTATGTGAGGCCAAAACTCGAATATGCAGCCCCCTTTTTTAATCCGCACTTGAAAAAGCACATAGCTAAGCTTGAAAAAGTTCAAAGACGTGCCACAAAACTGGTGCCAGAAATACGCAATCTCAGTTATGATGAGAGGCTGAGGGAATTAGACTTACCATCACTCGAAGCTAGAAGATTGAGGGGGGATATGGCGACAGTCTTTAAATTCCTTCATGGTTATGATAGAGTGGATAGGGATCGATTTTTTGATATGGCAGGCTCTAGAACTAGAGGTCATAGTTTGAAGCTTCGTAAGAAAACTTCTTTGCAGGATGTAAGGAAATACTTTTTCAGTGTAAGAGTAGTTGATAATTGGAATTTGCTAAGCGAGGAGGTAGTAAATGCTATCTCAATCCATAGTTTTAAGGACAGGTATGATAAGTATCACTAAGTATAAAATGGAACCGATGAGGAGACGGGAAGATACGAGCTTTGGGCTCTTTCCCGTAAACACAATTAGGTAATTACAATTAGGTAATTACACACACACACACACAGAAATATTTATGTAACCTATGTGAGGCCAAAACTCGAATATGCAGCCCCCTTTTTTAATCCGCACTTGAAAAAGCACATAGCTAAGCTTGAAAAAGTTCAAAGACGTGCCACAAAACTGGTGCCAGAAATACGCAATCTCAGTTATGATGAGAGGCTGAGGGAATTAGACTTACCATCACTCGAAGCTAGAAGATTGAGGGGGGATATGGCGACAGTCTTTAAATTCCTTCATGGTTATGATAGAGTGGATAGGGATCGATTTTTTGATATGGCAGGCTCTAGAACTAGAGGTCATAGTTTGAAGCTTCGTAAGAAAACTTCTTTGCAGGATGTAAGGAAATACTTTTTCAGTGTAAGAGTAGTTGATAATTGGAATTTGCTAAGCGAGGAGGTAGTAAATGCTATCTCAATCCATAGTTTTAAGGACAGGTATGATAAGTATCACTAAGTATAAAATGGAACCGATGAGGAGACGGGAAGATACGAGCTTTGGGCTCTTTCCCGTAAACACAATTAGGTAATTATAATTAGGTAATTACACACACACACACACAGAGATATATATATATATATATATATATATATATATATATATATATATATATATATATATATATATATATATATATATATATATATATATATATATATATATATATATATATATATAATAACCGTCACGGACTGAGGTTGATAAGGGCATACACTCAGGGTAACGATTACATCTGCCAAAACAAGTCCTTCGCAGGAAGGCAACCGTCCTAGCCCTTAGTTGAAAAAGGAGTTTGTGACACAAAACCGAAACCAAACTATATATATATATATATATATATATATATATATATATATATATATATATATATATATATATATATATATATATATATATATATATATATATATATATATATATATATATATATATATATATATACCGCAAGTGGATATATACACACTGTATAAAGCGTTTCCAGATGCTTCCCATGGAAGTACATTAATCAATCTGTACAATATATATATTGGGAAGAGAAAGATCGATATTAAATTACTATTTCATATGAATCATGACATGCGTACATAGGGAAAAGACTATGCACTATATACTTGAGAAAATATGAGATAAACTCATCCAGTTTATTGTAATAGACCCCCTTTTCTATTAGGGGTTAAGACGTTGTCTTCTTTCTAAGGACTTCTTTAGTTTTGGCAAGTGCAACTGTTACCCTGAGTGAATGCCCATTCTAACCTCAGACCGTGGCAGGTCTCAAATCGACGACCTGACAAACCAAAGTTGTGTATGCTATCAACCCGGCTACAGTTGTACAGAACTGAAATGGGTCTCTTCATGAATTTACGACTCAACATATAAAGTGTTGTTTCAAAAGCTGAATACATTCTCAGGATCTATATCATAACTGGTAAAATTAACAGTATGTACTTGTTTAATATAAGAGGGAATATAGAATAGCAGGTTGTAGACAGTTATTACAGTTATCTAATGAGCAAGATATATGATAGGCTTTGAGTAATCCAAGTGATATGGAAGAATGAATTTTAATTTTAACTTTATATGGTATACAGTTAATAGGAGTAGAATAATACAGATATCCTTGGTGATGAGGGATAAAAAATTAATCCCTATTATTGTCTGTCTTACAAAGGTAAAACGAAGGATCTGAAGAGGAAAGTATAGTGAAGCACTTCACCCTGGATATTTTGCATGCAACCAAGTGATAAAAGAGGAAAAGATGAGAGGGAATGAGGAAGTGCAATCTCTCTTGGTTAAACTGTGCAGTTGTAGCCACCACACTAACTAGTGAAATCTGGTTTATAAAGAGCATCACGGAAAGCATTTATAAGATCTAATAAACTTCATAAACTCTGATCTGGAGTGTAAAATATTCAGTATTGGATAAATACAGCTTAAAGGCAAAGTAACGAAAAGAAAATTTACTCACTTAGACAGCACAGAAATTAAAATCTAAGTTCTTGCATATGTTTTTGCAACAGTCAAGCAAAATCTTTGAAATAAGCCTCAAACTCCTTCAAAACATTTAATTAAAAATTATGGGGAAACATCTAAGAATGGTTTCCAAGTCTAAGTAAAATTTGAAACTCTTTTGATACATTTCATCAACAATTGCTGACAAAAGTCTGAGAACGTTTTCAAAACAGCTTAAGTGACTTTATGGAATACAGTTTCTAAGCGTTTTTTTTAAATTCAGACATTACATAAGAAAGTCCTACTGATTAAAACGTCTAGCAACATTTGTAGTAACTGATAATGAAACAAGTACGTGGGATAAAGTCTACAAATAGTTTCACAATATATTAGCAAAAGCTGACTAATTATATTTATCAACAGTTCCACAATAATGTGATCTGTAGAAAAAAGAACATTCACTTTAAAGTGGGTAGGCTATATTAGAAAAAACTGAAAGACCATATATTTTGCCAGGTGGTGGCTAAAAGCTTCTCCGTTGCATTCCTTCTGCGACGTAGGAATCAGCTATATGTATATCCCTGGTGGTGGTGGAGAATGAATGCAGCTAAAAGTCATATCCCCGGTGATTGAGGAGAGAGAAATCTTCACCTGCATTACCTAAAGTTTACAGGGGTTAACAAAAAGTGATACTAAGGAGAAGAGCTGGCAATTCTCTCTTAGAAAATGTTCACTTTCCTTGCCCATAAGCAGCTACTATAAAAGTGAAAATACCATTATTAGGATGAGCTTCTGTTGCCTCCACTGTTTTGTTCAGTTATGTCTACCCTGCTCATTTTCATCATATATGGGAAGACAATATCATTGAACATGGATAAAAGTATTCATTGCAGTGTACAAAATGTACATTAAGAACATACTAAAATTCTTACCCATAAATATCTGAAATATCAATGACAACATCTATCATCTCACAACATAACTCATAGCTCTGCATGTCAACAGGGGAAGAATCCGTTGCAATGTAAATTTTAGAGAGAACGTCGAACAGGAAAGCTTTTTCTATACCAGAATTCTGAAATAAAAAATATGATTACTATATTTTGTATTATACTGATCTATTCTATGGATATCTTATAAGAGTGCACCTCATAGGTTGGGTCATATAACTTCAAAAATAAAGCTACATAACACCAAGGATCAGGAGGACTTTAATAAACATATGAAAGGTATTTAACATTGGGGCAAAAAGTCCTGAAAAAAATTAATACTGTAGATCAGGACATTATATGGCAAATTCAGTTATGGACCAGGCTTCCACAACAATAAAAAGTTGGAGGAATAACTAACTAAAGAGTAAGAATCGTAACTTTAAATAGCTCAATCTCCAAAGGTCACAAATAGAAATTAATGACATATATAAGCCTATTACTATCCATAAATTTCTTTCCATGCATACTGCCTTTATATGCCAGTTAGCTTAGACATTGTTAGATTAATACTTTTCAATCCTGTCTCTAAGGCAAATGATTCTATGTTTGATTCTTAAACTAGAAGACCGTAGAGATGACCTATTAAAATAAGTATTTGATCTTCCACCTTTTTAAAATATGCACTACTCTTTGAAAATTGCCAACAGTGCACTGTTAAATAACTCTTACTGAAGGATGGATACTCTGTAAGAACCTTGCATTAAAAACCTTTACACCACCAATACATAGTACACTATTTTCAATATATATGTCCATACTGAGGGATGGCTTTCTCATATTCCCTGAACTATTTTTTTTTTATAAAATTAAGAGTAGAGAGGGTATGGCTAAAAAAATGGTTTGGTGAAGTTTTACTGCCTCCCTCTTATTCTGCTTTGGATACCCTGCTGATGAAGACAAAGGTATAGTTAGCAGATCATATGTGATACATGCAGATAAGATAGAACTATGTGCATAAACAAATGTCAAATATAAGGAAACACCTACATCATCCATATCCAAGGATATGCTACTCTCGATATTATAATACTGATAATAAATTATAATAACTATGATCTTTAAAATTAAGGTAATACCTAATATGAAAGTCTTTTAGTTATTGCCAAATAATTTCCTTAATGAGTTCTTCCCACAAAGGACAATAAAATAAAATCAATAAACATACATTTAAAAAACATACAAATAGATTCAAAATATTACTTACAGATATGAATATGTTAAGAAGGTTTTCTAACGTTGGAAGTTGAGGGATAAGTTTCTGTACAACTTTACTGAAGGCTTCAAATATGCTATGATCATATATAGAAGTGAGGTAAAAACTTAGGTGGATCTGCTCCATACCTGTCAAAAATACAAAATATTCAAATCCAGCAAATGCATGGTCCACGTTAAATCCATATTCTATATAGAATATCTGTGTATAAGCGGTTGGGAGTGCTGAAGGGATACTGACAGTATATACTGCTCCATTCCCTTACTAGCTCAATTGGAAGATTAACAAGTATACAAAATAGCGCAAAATTATCTCAAATCGCCAGGCCTGAAAAGTGCTTATGTAAAGCCGTAAATATTTTAATCAGGAACACTTACAATCTTCACTGGTAAGATGAGTGCATAATTAATAGCACAGGACTTCTGTGGCCACAAAAGATCACCCTATGTTTAAGGGGTTTTTTTCCTGGCCGCTCTCTAGTTTCTCAAGTCACCTTGAGAAACTCCATCTAATTTATATTTCAAGGCAGAAGGGATTGCCAGCCCAAGCCAATGGGCCTATGGAGCAAAATATAAGGCTGAAAGCCATCTTTAGGTTACAACATATCAGAAAGGACACCTCCATGAATCCTATGTATAGTGGACAACACTCATTCTGCATACTATAACAAATAAATAATGACCATTGAATAAGTAAATGAGTCTTTGTACAACATATCTCAGCTTGAAACACATCAGTGGTCTCAAAGTTCAAGAATCAACTATGAGCATTACATGAAAGATGAATCATACCTGAACATGGGATTTTCTATTATATGCATACAACAGGCTATAATTTGCAACTGAGGAATAAAATACGAACTACAAACAAACAACAAATTTTTCGCCTTACTTGCATCCATAAGGTCATCATTTGCTCTTTGGTGAATATCCCTTTGAGTTTCTATTTTGATATCGTCTGAAAGTCCATCTACTTTATGTATAAATACTTCAAATCTCAAATTTGGGTTGACTTTGTGGGCACTAAGAACTGTCTGGTGTAATCTTTGTGTTGCCTCTACATAATCATCCTGAAAAGATAGAACATACTAATGACACTTTCTTCAACTTCATAAAGTGCTTAAGTAGAGCTGAAATCACTAGTCAAGGCTTGAAATATATCATAATCAATAATAATTCTACTTCTTTCATCCTTAAAGTTGATTATACATACTTATTCTAAAAGAACAAAATACAACAACAACACTTTCTCTACAGCTTGAAAGTGCTTTAACAGATTAATGCAACTGTAGAATGAACGTCACTATTTCGGTTCCTTCTAAGTTTAAGCATCAAAAATATTAAATTTACTTTTACCTTCTTTATAATTGATTCTGCATAATCAATTTGAAAGAAAAAGACAGCATTATGATTTTTCCCTATTGCTAAAGACTTAAACGTCATTAATTGGGCGGCTTTGCAGAAATGGTCATTCATCAATAAATTTTCTACTTACTCTATTTACGTATCAATATAGTTTTCACCAATTCCATTTACATATTCTATACAGTTGCATATCCGAAAGTGTTAACTTTTCCTTCTAAATAAAAAAAGTACTAGCCATGCATCAAGCAAATACCACAAGTGATATTCACTACCCTCATGAAGATATATCCTGATCTTCAAGAACAATATACATATCAAGTATAGGTGAAGTCTAGGATTATTCTATCTCATAAAATACAGATAAAATATGATTAAAGCTAGTTTAAGAGACACTGGATAAGAATGGCTGTACAAAGGTATCTTCCCTTTCGCTTTTCTATCGCTACTACTTCCATCACTGCTCTGATGAGTTGGCGAGTTGCATCCCTCCTCCACTGCCGAGGCCGCGTAACACTCGCCAAGCGGCCTCATCTCACAGGTACTGTGTGGAGATTTGTAGCTCGCGGATTGGTCGGTGCAGCGACTGCTTCTTCCCATCTACCTCCAGACTCTGGAACTCTCTTCCTCCTTCTGTCTTTCCTAATTCTTATGACCTTTCATCCTTCAAAAAGCAGATCTATCGTCATCTCAGAGCCTAGTCCTCCATATCTCTGGGTCCTCTTTACTTTGACTGTTTTTTCTGTCTGTCATTTTCCTTTGTGTGACATTACCTCATCTCTGCCTTGCCCTTAACCTTTTTCTTTTCCTTTGTCTTGGTATTTTCTCGTGCCCGGGCCTTTATTGATGAGGGCAGTTTCTGCCTGTCCCGGTGTCACACTCTTAAAAAAAAAAAAAAAAAAAAAGCAGTTTACACATACCTTATTGAAAAGACTGTTTCTTGGTATATGAAGTATTAATTCCCACAGAAATACCAAGGTGAATACAAAAGTAGGGGGCCCCTATTTAACGTCAGGGTTCCATTCCTGACAGTTGGCTTGTCGGATTTCAACAAAAGTCGGCAAAGATCTAAATTCGAACCTAGGGCCCCCAACCATTGCTAAAAGTGAATCATCTAAAACATAGAAAAATAATCTAAGTTCTTAATCTATGATAAAAAAACAGTATTACTTACCTTTACATGTGTACCATAAAATATAACAATAATAAATTACACTACAGAACAGTAAATTAAAAGGCTGCCAAAGGTAAAGGGCCAGGTTTCAGTTCCTATATCCGTCTGAGATACTCCTCAGAACATCAGCTGGGGTAAGCCCCAACCCCCTACTGTGGTGACCTGCCACAGCAGTAACCTCCCAGTAAACAGCTTACACTCTCTTGCCTGGACAAGGCTCGATCTGTTGACCTCATGAATACGAAGCCAGCACATTATCACTGTACTAGCCTGGCTTGCACACTGCAAGGGGGATTGCAAGGCAGGGGGTCACAGGCTTATTGGGAGGTGGAAACTGGAGAGGCAGGTGCTGAGGAGACTGGGCAGGTGAGTCTGGAGAGGCAAAAGAACATACAGCAGATGATGGAGATACTGGGGCAGGTGAGTCTATAAAGGAAGAGAGTACAGGATCTTTTGGTGGGGGTTGCGCATTCACGAAGAATTAGTCAAGGTGAGTCTGGAAGGACGCCCTCTTCTGCTCCTCATATATTTCCTTGTAACACTGCAGGGCATCACTGATCCCTCTCTCAACTTTAGTGTACCTGGCAACGTTGGGGTCCTGAGCCTCGAGCTTTGCCAACAATTCCTCTGCAAGGGCAAACATTTCTTCCAATTCCCTGGTTGTGAATCTCTTGGGCTCTAGGCTTGGTAGTTCTTTCTCCTCTTCAATTATCTGCTTTTCCAATTGAATGAGGTCCTCAGTAGATGACTCATCACCATGAGATTCCAGGAGCTCTTTTACTTCATCAGCCTCCACCTCCAACTCAACTCCTTAATCATGACAACTAAGTTCTTGGTTACAGCCTCAACTGTCTCCTCAAAGCCTCGGAAGTCATACACAAAATAGGGGCATGCTTATTTTCATACCCCATTCAAGTTCATTAGCATCACTTCCCTTCAAGCATCAGCAATATTCTTCACAGCATGTAGAAATATTGTACAACTTCCAGAAGTCCTTGAGAGTCAAGTTCTTGTCCTTCTCAGTCGCCATGAGATCCACAGCGATTATTATTTAGAGGTAGTAGGCCTTGAAAGAGGCAATGGCCTCCAGATCCATTGGCTGTAACAAGGAAGTGGCATTAGGTGGAGGGTAAACAACCTTTCCATTAGGATGAAAGTCTTCCAAATGGGCAGGGTGACCAGGGATACTGTCCAGGATTAGCAACACCTTAGAGGGCAAACCCTTGGAGGCACAATACCTCTCTGCTTCAGGCACAAAATGGTTGCTGAACCAGTCCTCAAATATTTGAAGGTTATCCAAGCCTTCTTGTTTTGACTTCCCGATGACTGTCACTTGACCCTTCCAAACATCCTTGAGTACAGCTTACAGTCTCCAGCAGCATTAGCCCCCAAAAGCAAAGTCGGTCTCTCCTTGCTGACTTTCTGGCCTGGTGCTGTCTTCTCCTCCTTGGCGATGTATGTAAGACTAGGCATACGCTTCCAGAATAAGCCAGTCTAATCCAAATTAACTACCTCTTCGGCATGGTAACCCCTCTCCCTTATTATCTCAGCCAAAGCAATAAGAATCATTTTTGTTGCTTCCTCATCACCTATAGCAGCTTCACCTTTCACTCTTATAATTTGCATATTAGCACGAGCCTTTAAATTAATAAACCAACCCCTACTAACCACAAACTCTTCACCTGCACTCCCTTCCCCTTTTTCTCTTTTCAGGGCTTTGCACAATATATTAGCCTTGTCCAGTATTAACATGAGGCTTACTGAGATACACCGTCGAGTCTGGTCTTGAAGCCAAAGCACTAGCAATCTCTCCATTTCAACCATAAGGCAACTACGTTGCCTAGTGATCGATCTTTGTCTTTGATGATCGTGGCCACAGTCGTATGGGTTAATCAGAGATTGCGGCCAATGTTCCAAGACATTTCTCTCTTTTCAGCACAATTTATTATTTCAATTATTATTTCCATGGTGATGGCCTTTCTTTTCTTCACAGCATTGCCATCAAAACTATCACCAACACGCATGGGTGACATAGTTATGTCAGTAGCAAGCAAACACAAGCGAAACAAAAGAGAGAGCAGATAAAACACAAGGCACAATGTGGCAGGTGGGAATAAACTGAGCAGTGGTTCTTCTTCTTCTAATGCCACATGACGCCATATTCTTGCACGACACTCAACAAACCATTTCATATAAAATTGTATTTACGGCTACGTGTTTGATATACAGTATTCTTTTAAATTCAATATAATCCTCCATTATAACCAAATATACAAACAAATAAATAAGTAAAGCCATTAACTTGATAAATACGAGTACAGCTGTGCAGCTAGCTGTGTATTCATGTGCACAGTGCTCCCTCATTTATCACGGGGGTTCGGTTCCAGGACCCACCGCGATAGGTGAAAAACCGCGAAGTAGGAGCACCATGTTTACTATAGGCATTTTACATTTATTTTTACCTTTACTATATAAACCCTCCTTGCACTGTTAACAAACCACCCTTTACTTTATTAATAACAGCGTGCAAGCGTAAATTTATGTGAACGTGATATTATGAAGATTGAAAAAAAGCATTAAGAACAAACAGCAAACAAGCTTTCGATATATCGTCAGGGAAATAGCGTGAAGAGAATATGTATACAGTATTTCATTTAAGTTCCCCATGTACAGTACGATATACGTTTTCTTTGAACGAACTGTATACGTTTTCTTTTTCTCTCTGCTGACACTATTTACGTTAAGATTTCGTGCAGCATGGTCGATAGATAGAATAATGTTTAGAACCAAGGAATATTAATAAAACAGTACTATAATCTTTAAAATTAGATAATCCCCAAATAGGGTGAGTAAATAAATATTTTATGAGTAAGATACTGAGCCTGAATAAGCATCAGCTAATACGGAGACAAACAAAAAACAAACATTTATTTCCATTTTTGTACAATGGTTATTCTTCTAAGATTAAAAGTGACTTATAAGTAGACATTATTATTATCATTATTATTATTATTATTATTATTATTATTATCTAGAAAATTAGAGAAGTACACTAAAAAAAAAATTAGTTTTATTTTTGAATAAAGAGATAATAAAGTTAGTTTTATTTTTGTATAAAGAGATAATAGAGTGCTAAGTAAAACATACTATATAATAAACTAAGACAGCTAGATAGATAGAAAGACAAATATACAGAGATGAACAAAGGAAGTAAAAGAAGAAAGTTAAAGTATAAAAGAAGCCACATAGCTGAGATTGGAAACGAGGAGTCAACAAAGCGAGAGAGAGAGAGAGAGAGAGAGAGAGAGAGAGAGAGAGAGAGAGAGAGAGAGAGAGAGAGAGAGAGAGAGAGAGAGAGAGAGATGAGAGAGAGGAGAGAGAGAGAGAGAGAGAGAGAGAGAGAGAGAGAGAGAGAGAGAGAGAGAGAGAGAGAGAGAGAGAGAGAGAGAGAGAGAGAGAGAGAGAGAGAGAGAGAGAGAGAGAGAGAGAGGATGAGAGAGAGAGAGAGGAGAGAGAGAGAGAGAGAGGAGAGAGAGAGGAGAGGAGAGAGAGAGAGAGAGAGAGAGAGAGAGAGAGAGAGAGAGAGAGAGAGAGAGAGAGAGAGAGAGAGAGAGAGAGAGAGAGAGAGAGAGAGAGAGAGAGAGAGAGAGAGAGAGAGAGAGAAGAGAGAGAGGAGAGAGAGAGAGAGAGAGAGAGAGAGAGAGAGAGAGAATCTTTAACTCTTGTTTATTCAACCAAAACTACATTATTTATTGTAAAAATAATACTTTGTTGACGGTTAATCATTTTAATGACAAATTCGTTATAATAATAATAATAATAATAATAATAATAATAATAATAATAATAATAATAATAATAATAATAATAATAATAATATCTAAGGAGAATTTTTGGAATAGATATCATGAAAGTAATGCATAGGTATATTAAAAGCCAGAAGAGAATTTGGAGGTTTCTGCCATGCACCTAGCAAACAAACAAACAAACATTTATCTCCATTTTTGTACAATGCTTATTCTTCTATAATTAAGAGTAACTTATAAGTAGACATGTAATTGAACTAATAAGTAAGAGGGAAATACATAGTTAAATGTAGCTTTCCTAGAAAATAATAATGCTGTAATAAAATGTTAACAATAATGTTAATAATAAAGTAGTAATAATAACACTCGATACAGTATCGTTATTATCGGCATTATCACCATATTTGTTTTCCTTACAGTGAGAATAATTAGTTCTTAACTTAGAGAACAGAGAAGTCGATATCAGTTTACATATAGAGAGGTCAGTGTTTAGGAAAATTGCATTAAATCATTAAGTTTAGTTTATGTGTGAGCAGCAACTATTTGTCCAAAAGAAAACTATAAAGATTGCCTTTGAAAGCTGCAAAGGAGGATGCATTTTTAAGATGGCTGATGGCACCAGCTACACTGGATATTCTTGGATATTCATTACACATCTTTTATAATCCCTTCACATCTGACAGGTCATTACACTCTCCATCTCTGTTTCTCTTTACTTTATTCTTAGTACCCAGGCCCGATAAAGGCTGTTTTATTTTATTATCTTGTGGCCCGTCCTGGTGTCACAATAATTTTTTTTTTTCTAAAAAAAACCCGCGATGCACTGAATTTGCGATAGGTGAATCGCGATATAGAGAGGGCTTACTGTATTTTGAATAAAATCGTATTTACAGCTATGTGTTTGTTTTTTTTAATTTCATATAATCCTTCAATATAAATAAATATATAAACAAATAAATTAAGCCATAAACTTGATAAATATCAATACAGGCATGCTGTTAGCTGAGTATTAATTCACCGCGTTCACAAACTGTTCAGCGCACACGGCTTGAAATTATCGTACCAGCCAGGTATGTCAAAATATCAATTTACTAATAATTTATTAATTATTTATTGGCGTTCGACATAATGGCGACATGACATAACTCAATACAAAGTTATACCAGGATTCCCTGTACTAAATAATAAAATACACAGATTAGGTAAATGATAAATAATTACAATTACTTTTGGATAATTCGTATGTCTGCTAGTGTCTTTACAACAATATCTATGAAATATTATTGCAGATGATAGATATATATCTGCATATAGCTGATAATAAACACTACAAGCTTTGTAAGTGGTTGACAATTTTTCCAACTCTTCACGGTCCTTTTACAGAATATGTGAACACTCAAGAACTTTTCAAATCTAAATATTTTCTTAAATTTCAGGACTTTTCAAGATACATA
Organism: Halocaridina rubra; assembly: GCA_037179515.1. Taxonomy (NCBI): domain Eukaryota; kingdom Metazoa; phylum Arthropoda; class Malacostraca; order Decapoda; family Atyidae; genus Halocaridina; species Halocaridina rubra. The sequence goes on from JAXCGZ010011797.1 coordinate 28,986, forward strand.
TAATCCCAGCAAACGACTACAAAAAGTCGTATTTTGCAATATTTGTAACATATCTTAATGGAAAACATACTTAAAACTAAATACAGTAATTGTAATTTACGATTATCATGATATATCTATGGCAAGATCCATAATCAAATGACAGGAAAGCAAATATCCCCAATATCCATGAAATTGTAGTACCATCAATTTGAAACCAAATGCATGGCTTACAGCACAGAGATTTTTTCATAATATTACTATGCTTCCAAAATAAAAAAGCACCCTCTAAGTAAAAGCCATGATATGCCTTGCTTACTAAATGTCATAAATATATTTCTGTAGTACATGAGGATATATAAAATGCAGATTTTAAGGGAGCATTTGATACCGTTTATCAACTTTTGGTAATAATTTTGATAAATATTACATCAGTGCAAATAATATTCACTGTCTTACGAGCCAGCATCTAAAAGAATGCATGACACCATCGTACTTATATGGTTCTGTTAACACAAGGATCAGTAATCATCCCAACTGATATATAATATTTGTACAGATATGGGATTATTTAGGTTACCAAAAATCTAAAGGAATAATTAGTAAGGATGCAAAATAATTACGTGGAACAGATCAGTAAACTGTAGATAGATCTATATGACATATTTGGATAAAAATCTGTGAGAATTAAAGGAACAAAGTGCAGATGGACCTAAAGGGATGTTATTTAAGGTATAACATATGATTCCGAATATAGTTGCCATTACTTTTGAATCCAACATATCCTTATGATTAGTACGGACAAGCTTTTAATGTCAATCTGCTGAGATCTTACATCTGTGACATAGTGTATACTAATGTAAAGCATATGTGTAGTCTTAAAGTATGCAGCAAGTCTCTATATACAAGCTTGATCCTCAGAACACAGGAAACTCAAAGATTTATAGCAGTACATACACCAAGCAATAGAAGCCAAACAGTCCTAAGCCAGTCAATGTTCGGTTAGAAAATGCAATATTATTATCACTCCCAATGAGAGCACTAATCATTTATGTATCTAACAATTTCCTTATACAGGCAACTAAACAGAATCACATATAAGCTTTAAAGACTACATTTATGTATACCTTCTGGGAGAAGACATGAATTACAGAATATGTTAAATTCCATGAATCAAGGGAAATTCCTATGCAGAGCTCTGGAGCTTTGGAATAATATTTTCATATTTAATGACGAAATTATGCTTTGAGGTATTTTTCATTAACAAAAAGGTGACCAAGCATGGTTGACACCAAAGCACTATTTATTATTACCCTGGTGCATAAATGATATATATAATACGATATCCAACATACCTGAGCATCAATGACAAAGACAAGTGCTCCATGTCCACCAAATATCTTTTCTGAATCAAATGAAGGTTCAAAGAAATCAATCTGTCCTGGGAAATCCAGTATCTTGAACTGAACAAATGAGGAATTGGATATGTTTTCAGATTCAATTTTGTTTGTAGATTCAAGAAACAAGGTTTCATTTGGGGTCATCTTATGAAAGACCACTTTCTGAATGGATGATTTCCCACTCCTGAAAGATATTTAAAATTATTGATAATATTTACTTCAAAATAGCTCTTGATTTCTAAACACCTATATCAATTCTATACTCATAAATGTCATACCACAGCACAATAGCATTATAGTGATCCTCGTTTATTGCGGGGGTTTGGTTCCAGGATCGACCGCGAGGTGAATTTCCGCGAAGTAGGATCACCCTATATGTACATAGGTATTTTACATTTATTTTTACGTTTACTGTATAAACCCTCCCTGTACTGTTAACAAACCACCCTTTACTTTATTAATAACAGCATGCAAGCATAAATTTAAATTTTTTTGTATGTGAAAGTGATAGGTAAACTTACCGTGAATGAGGTGGTAATGACATGGCATCGTCGAGAAGGTTGCAGAAGGTCACCGAACGAACCATATTATCATCATGTTCTTGTGAGAGTTGTTGGAGTGCTTTCACATGTTCATACAGGGCTGCCAGACGTTCGAGTGTAAGGCCAGGTTCTTCAATTTGCTCGAGACTCAGTTACGAAGTGAATTGAATATACAGTACATAGGAAAACCCATGATCATTATGAAAAATATGGAAGTGGAGAGGCCAAGTATCCTATCAGTGATGTTTTGAAATACAGTAGTACTTTGGACTTTGCACAAACTGGTCTCAATTCAGGTCAGTCTTCAGAAACCAATTGTGTTCCTTCTCCTTCTATGATGGAGGTGGATGGCATTGAAAACTGTGAAAATTACACTAATGCTCCCCCAGTAGAGGAAATCTCTTTTAAATCACACGTTAAAGAAGATATGCAGAAGCCGCTTGAATTAAAGAGGAGTCTGTTGAGGCAAAGGAAACGATACTGATGCTCCCCCAGTAGAGGAAATCTTTTGTAAAACACACGTTAAAGAAGATCTGCAAGAGCCGCTTGAAATTAAAGAGGGGCCTTTTGAGACATAGGAGACTGTTATCGAAAGAACCCACCCCCTGAAGCATAACATATTAATAAGCATAAAGCGAACTGCGCACATGTCAGTTAGACTGAACGAGTGAGGCGAGACAATGGAAGATGGTGGGAGAACCAAACTTCAATCAAAAAGCCAATCAGACCCCATGATACAGAACATACAGAAAAACAATTCTGTGATTCGTCGTCTCCTACCCTTTCAGTCAATAGCATTCCATGAACTATCTCACGTAGGTGCGAGCCTTTGCGTTTTCCAAGATGCCAATACAGTGTACGCTATCGTACTGTATTACACATGGTGCAATACTGTGAGTGTATTTGTTTAAATTTATGTTTTTTACTATTTTTTTATAGTTTTATTACTCTTAGGCCAGGAAATACTTATTTTATCAATAAAATAATGAAAATTTCAATATGTACTAGCTCACGTAGGTGCGACACTTTTCGTTTTCCAAAACGCTGATACCGGTATCTTATTTTACATGGTGTAATACTGTGATTATTTATGTTTTTTACTGTTCTATTATTCTTAGGCTAAGAAATACATTTTTTTAGCAATAAAATATTGAAGCTACTGGAAATTTTAATATATGCTAGCTCACGTAGATGTGACCCTTTGGGTTTTCCGAAACGCTGATACTGGCATTGTACTTTCTATGGTGCTGAGTTACACGTTCAAATTTATGTTTTTTCACTATTTCTTACTGTTTTATTATTCTTTTGGCTTGGAAATACATTTTTGTATCAATAAAATAATTAATTTTTTTTTTCAATAAAATAATAAAAATACTGAAAATTTTAATTTTAATTGGCATATACCCAGAAAAAAAAAAATCCCCTAAAAAAACCGCAATGCACTGAATCCGCGATAGGTGAACCGCGATATAGCTAGGGATTGCTGTATATATATGCCTTGCAGGTGGTTGTTGTTGGTATTTGATTAAAATATTGCACACTACAGCATCTGTCAGGTACGTAAATTAAGCTCTCACGCTCTCTTCTCTTCTCTCCTCTCCTATCCTTATCTCTTTGTACTCAGCGATACTTATCATACTTGTCCTTAAAAATATGGATTGAGTTGGCATTAACTACCTCCTAGCTTAGGCAATTCCAATCATCAACTACACTTACACTTAAGAGTACTTCCTTACATCCAGCAAAGAAGTTTTCTTACAAAGCTTCAAACTATGACCTCTAGTTCTAGAATCAGCTATATCAAAATAGCGATCCCTATGTACTCTGTCAAGTATGTAATTACCTAATTGTGCTTACGGGAAAGATCCCCATGATCATAAATCCCCGTCTCCTGGTCAGTTCCATTTGTATTTAGTGATATTTATCACCTATCTATCTACCTTGGCTGTTTCCCCCTTTAATTAGGGGGTAGCCGACAACAAAAAAGAAAACAATAAGGGGGTTACTTTGCTCTATGGGCAATGACGAGGGAGCTAGCGACCGTTCAGATGGCACTGTTGGAGTACCACAACCCATCCTCCCGGCTCTTCCACAACCTATGTCGCTTCACAACTGCCAACTCCCATACTGCCTTTACCACAGGGTTACCTCTGTAAGATGCGGCCCCGTGGTAACATCAGATGCCCATCAGAGCTGCGTCACAATTGCTCGCCACTCATTCCTATTCCAAGCACGCTCACTTGCTTCCTTCACATCCATCCTCCTATCATTCAGGGCTCTCCTTATTCCATCCATCCATCCAAACCTAGGCCTCCCTCTTAGCATTTCTCCCATCAACTCTTGCATTCATCACCTTTTTCAGCAGTCTTTCATCATCCATCCTTTCCACATGGCCAAACCATCTCAGAACATTCATATCTACTCTGCCTGCAATTTCTCTCCTCACACCCATTCTTGCTCTCACCACTTCATTCCTAACCATATCCAACCGAGATACACCAATCATACTCCTTACGCATTTCATCTCAAAGACATTTAGTTTCCGTCTCTCACTTACTTTCATACCCCATAACTCTCATCCATACATCACAGTTGGCACAACCACTTTCTCATACAAAACTTTCTTAACATTCATTTCCAACCCTCTATTCTTCATCACTCCTTTCAATGCACCCAACACTCTACATCCTTCATTCACTCTGTGACACACATCTGCTTCCACTCCACCATTTGCAGCTATAACCGAGCCTAAATACTTAAACTGATCAACTTCCTCAAGTGTCTCTCCATTCAACATAACATTCAATCCAGCACCATCCTCATTTCTTGTACACCTCATAACCTTACTCTTTCCCACATTCACTCGCAACTTCCTTCTCTCACACACCATTCCAAATTCTGACACTAACTGACACAGCTTCTCCTCTGAATCTGCCACCACCACAGTATCATCTGCAAACTGCAATTGATTCAGCTCCCACTCGTTATCATCCCCATCTACCATTCTCAAACCTCGACCACGCACTCGCTCATTCACCTCTCTTACAACTCCATCAATATACAAATTGAACTGCCATGGTGACATCACACATCCCTGTCTCAGTCCCACACTCACTGGAAACCACTCACTCTCTTCATTCCCTACCCTAACACAAGATCTACTGCCCTCATACAAACTCTTCACTGCATGCAACAATTTACCATTAATTCCATATAATCTCAAAACATTCCACAATGCTTCTCTATCAACTCTATCATACGCTTTCTCCAGATCCAAAAATGCAAAATACACATCCTTACCCTTTGCTAAATATTTCTCACATAGCTGCCTAACTATAAAAATCTGATCTATACAACCTCTACCTCTCCTAAAACCACTCTGCACTTCCACGATCACATTTTCTGTCTTATCCCTAATTCTATTAACCAGTATCCTACCATACACTTTTCCTACCATACTCAACAAACTTATACCCATAAAATTACTGCATATATACACATCTCCCTTACCTTTGTATAGGGGCACTATACAAACAATCAACCATTCCACTGGCACCATTGACAACATAAAGCATATATTAAACACTCTCACTAACCATTACAATGCACACACCCCCTTCTTTCAACATCTCCGCTCTCACACCATCCATTCCAGGTGCCTTACCTGCTTTCGCTTCATACAGTGCCCATTTCACCTCCTCTCTTGTAATCTCTCTCTCATTTTCTTCTCCCATTACTGGCACTTGAACACCCCCACTGCCACTATAGCTGCCTCTCTATCTTCCTCAACATTCAGCAACCACTCAAAATATTCTGCCCATCTTTTCCTTGAATTGTTCCCTCTTAACATCTGTTCATCCACATCTTTCACTTTCTCTTCCATCCTCGATCCACCCTTCCTTACTCTCTTCACTTCTTTCCAAATCTTCTTTTTATTCTCCTCATATGACCTATTAAAATCCTGTTCCCACCTAACATCTGCCAACCTCTTCTCTTCCTCTACCTTACGCTTGGTTTCCACATTTTTCTCCCTATATCTTTCATACTTCTCCCTACTTTTACATTGCAGCCATTCCTCAAAAGCCCTCTGTTTCTCTTCCACCTTCATTTTCACCCCTTCATTCCACCACTCGCTGCCCCTCCTCATGCCACCTCCAGCAAACCTCTTTCCACACGCATCACTTGCATTTCCCACAAAACACTTTCATCAATCCCCATTCCTCCTCTAACTCCCCAACTTCTCTTTCTTTTACCCTGTCATATGCCACTTTCAACCTGTCCTGATATTCCTGTCTCTTATCTGGCTTTTTCAACGCTTCCACCTTCGCCATTTCCCTTCTACATCCCCTAACTCTATTTCCCCACTCTTTTGCTACTACCACTTTTGCTTCAACCAAAATATGATTAGACATCCCAGCAGCCACACCCCTAAATGCATACACATCTTTCACTCTACCAATCATGCTCTTTGCTACCAACACATAATCCATCAATGATCTTTCTTTCACTCTTCCAATTGCCACTCTCATCCATGTATACTCATTTATTAACTTCTTTAAAAAACTATTACCTATCACCAACTCTAGCTCCACACACATATCTAACAGTCTCTCGCCACTCTCATTCCCAGCTGGTACCCCATACTTTCCTACAACATCTACCTCTCCATCACCCACTCTAGCATTCAAGTCACCCAACACAACTACATAGTTCCTTCTACTCAGACCATCCATACACCTAGTTAAGTCATTCCAGAATTCATCCCGCTCTTCCTCACTTCTCCCACATCCTGGCCCATACGCACTAACAAAAGCCCAATATTCCCTGCCTATTTTAGCCCTCACCTACATCAGCCTAGATGACACTTCTTTCCATTCCACTACCTTATTTACCATCCATTCACTCAGCAATAATGCCACACCTTCTCTCGCTCTCCCCCTTTCAACCCCAGACACCCTACCTGTCACATCACCAAATGCCACTTCTCCTTTTCCTTTCATCTTCGTCTCACACAATGCCAATACATCCATCCTCCTCCTACCAAACAAATATCCAATCTCACATCATTTGTTCTCTATCGTACTACAACCACGCACATTTAGACACCCCAAAACTAGAGTTTGGGGGGAAGTTATTCTCCCCTCTACTCCCCTTCTTCTTTGACGTCTCGCAGGAGGTTAATACAAGGGGGGGAATTCCTAGTCCTCTCGCCCCGTCCACTTTTAGTCGCCTCTTATGACACGCAGGGAATACGTTGGGGCTATTCTTTGATGCTGTGCCCGCCACCACAGGGCATAATACTTGTCCTTAAAACTATGGATTGAGTTAGCATTAACTACCTCCTCACTTAGCCCATTCCAATCATCAACTACTCTTGCACCAAAGAAGTACTTCCTTACATCCTGCAGGGTTTTCTTATGAAACTTCAAACTATGACCTCTAGTTCTAGTGCCAGCCATGTCAAAATATCCATACCTATCCACTTTGTCATAACCATGAAGCAATTTAAATACCGTCACCATATCTCCCCACACTCTTCTAGCTTTGAGTGACGGTAAATCTAATTCCCTCAGCCTCTCCTCATAACTGAGCGTGTATTTCTGGCACCAGTTTCATGGCATGTACTTGGACTTTTTCAAGTGTGGATTCCAAATGGGGGCTGCATATTCACACTTTGGCCTCAAATTGGCTACATAAATATTTGTGAACATTTCCTTGTCCATGTGCCTGAAGGCTACCCTTACATTTGCTAAGAAAGCATATGCTGCTCTTACTAGCCATTTAAATGCTTTTCTGGAGACAAATCTGCCAGTATGTTTACTCATAGATCTCTCTTATTCTCTGTCTTTTGAAGCTCTGCTCCTGCTACTGAGTCTGCAAGCTTGGGCCTTCTTGCACTTGAACCCATTCTCATTACCTTACATTTAGAAGTATTGAATTTCATTAGCCATTTTTCAGATCACTCATGCAGATTATTTAGATTTTCCTAAAGTTCTCTACCATTGTTCTCGTTTCTTACTTTTTTCACATTCTATGCATCATCTGCAAAACATATTCATAAATGAATTTACAGACTCTGGTAGGTCATTTACATATACAAGGAACTAAAGTGGCCCTAAAACTGAACCCTGTGGAGCTTCACTACTAACTCTTCATCATTCAGACACTGAGTGTCTTACTCTAACCTTCTGTTCCCTTCCTTGTAAGTATGTTTTTATCCATTCCAAGACATTTCCACCTATTCTAGCCATTGCTTGCAGCTTCTTAATAAGTATCCCGTGTGGGACCGTGCCAAATGCTTTCTGGAAGTCTAGGAATATGCAATCTGCCCAGCCCTCTCTTTCAATAAGATTCGGCTTACCTCATCATAAAATTCTAATAAGTTTGTTACTGTTGATCTACCTACTCTGAAGCCATGTTGTCTAACTGACAAAAGGTTAAAGGATTCCAAGTGAAGAGAGATATGTTTCCTTAGTAGTTTTGCCATAACTTTGCAAACTATGCTGGTCAAAGAAACTGGTCTATAGTTTAGAGACATACCCTCCTTCCCTTTTTGAAGATAGGTATCATGTTCGCTTGTTTCCAGCATCCTGGACTCTCCCCTGACTCCAGCGACTTTTTAAATATGACTTAATGTCGCTGAAATTGAATACATGCATTTCTTAAGTACAAAAGGGGATATATCATCAGAACCTGTAGCTTTATGGACATCTAATTCCATCAGCGCTTTGCATACCTCTGTGGCTGAAAAGATGATGCTCTCTAATACCAGCCTATGGGCTTCTATCTCTGCAATCTGAGGGGGTGGGGTATTTTATACTGTAAATACTGACTGAAACTCCTTGTTCAATTCTTTCCAGATCTCTTCATCCGTCTCAGTGATGCTTCCATTCGCTCTCTTAAGCTTTAAAACCTGTTATTTTACCTTCAGTTTTCCTCTGATAAAGCTGTGGAAGGTTTGGGATTTTCTTTAGCCTTCCTGGTGATATCCCTTTCATAGTCTCTCTCTGCCTCTCTTCTTTTACTTAGGTAATCATTTCTTGCTCTTTTATAAGACTGCCAGGCATTTATGCTTTTTCTCATGCTATACCGATTCCAAAATTTGTCTCTCCACTCCTTAGCTCTCTTACACTCATTATTGAACCATTTCTCTCTGGCATAAATTACTCCTATTTTGGTGACAGTCTGCAGCAATCTACTATATTCTCATATTCCTCACAAAAGATGTCATACATTTCTTGTACAGATTTGTTGTTAAATACGGTCCTCCAGTCAATAACTGCAAAAAGCTCATTCATTTTTATGTAATCTCCTCTCGCATAGTTCCTCCTTGTGTCTTCAGTGCCTATACTTTCAGGCAGAACATCTTCAATGATATACCTCATCCACAACACACAGTGGTCACTCTTTGCAACTGGTGGTTCATACTCAATTTTTTCAATATCCAACACATTATCTGTGAATACTAGATCAAGTAGCGATGGCTCATCCCCACCCCTGGCCCTCGTTGGTTCCAGTACATGTTGGTGTAGGAAACTCCCTTGTACGTAATCTAGAAATTTTGCCCCAAATGAGTCCTCACCACTGTGTGGATCAAGATTTATCCAATCTATCTCTATATGATTAAAATCTCCCATAATCAAAATGCTACATTTTCTCTCCCATGCAGTGTTAACAACTGAGTTTATGACTTCAATGGTCCCTGTATGACTTTTCTAATAAACTTCTAGCCTAAGTTGTTTCCTTAGTGGGTTATATACAACAGTTATTATAATGCTCTCTGACCCAGTATTTATGCAAGCAAAAAGTAATTCCTTGAACTTACTTTCTTTAGCAAAGTTTATTTCTTCAACCTGAAACCTTTCACTTATGAGAGGTGTTATCCCTACACCAATCCTCTCAGATCTTTCAACCCTTAATATTCTGAAGCCCTTAGGAAAACTTAACTTGGTCTCTGTAACTGCACATGCGTGCATGCATGTGTGAGAGAGATAGAGAAAGAGAAATAAGCAAATAAATTAAAGAGTCAAAGGCATCTGAGCAAACGCTTAGAATCACAATAAGAATTAAACCCTTTTATCCTGGTTCTTCAAGTAGACCATTCATAAACAGGAGTATCTGTAAGATTCATATTTGCTTAAGTAATAAGTGTTAAAAAGAGAGATAGAGATGGGCAGTTATAACCCAACTGTAGCCAGGGTTAGGAAAGTAATTTTTCAAAGCAGACCCTGCACATCTTATGCTGTTAGCAGTATGCAGTTACCATTTCCTGCCTGTTCGTAATTGGCTTTAGTAAGAAAAAAAAAAAGTTGTACAAGCAGCCCTAGAAAGTTGAACTAGAACCTCCTGGACAAAGAGATTTTCAAATGATACTAGCAAAGATATGGATTCGGTTTTATGTCACAAACTCCCTTTTCTACTAAGGGCTAGGGCGGTTGCCTTCTTACGAAGGACTTGTTTTGGAAGATGTAATCGCTACCCTGAGTGCATGCCCTTACTAACCTCAGTCCATGACGGGGTGCGAACCCTCGACCTGCCGCCTCAGAGTCACAGACGCTACCATTTTGCCATGGAGACTACGATACTAGCGAAGATATCAAAATGTTAAAAGACTTTACTGCGAAGATATCAAAATGTTAAAAGACTTTACCGTCTGAGACCCATGAGTAATATTTTTGGCTTCTGATCTGGGGAGAATATAGTTGCTATATCCTGATCAGGATCCTCCGGGCCATAAACATAATCCTTTGGGAATGATCCAACAAAACTTGCTCCAAATTCCCCTCTGTAGCGTTCTTCATCTTCTTGACTGTAGGAAGCCTGTGACAGAAAGAATTTTAATCAAAAAATTATGTAATAAAGCTGCTCAAAAAGTTAAATATGTATACAATATATTTTGCTAAAATCATCAACATTTACCCATATTACACTTAATACTGCATAATTTATAAGAGAATTTAACTATAATTTCAAAACTTAAACATAGGGTAGCGATGATTTGAAAAAAATTACTCCAAGAGGTTAATAGTGGACTGCAGCTCATCTTTAACCCAGTGTTTGCATTATATAGTACTTAAAATACTTCCTTAAATTTCAGTTATACTTTTTACTCCAGAGCATTGAATATGATCATTCATACAATCAGCTTATATTACGCTTAAAGAAAAATCAAATTGTCCTTAGTTACATTATATATTACTGCACTATTCTGAGGGTAAAGAGAGCATAAGGGATTATAACACATACATAGATATCTTGATATTTCTCTCTATCATAATTTTATCATCATGAACAGCAAGAATAGCTCTGCAATTTACAGTGAGGCTTCCCTTATCATATCCTCTGGGATTTACAAATTACATTTGGAATCTGAACCAAACTCAAGACAATCTGTACTACCTTTATTTATAGCTCATATAACAATGTGCCAACATTTTCTATCTCGTCTTTCTAAAATGTACGATACCTGTTTTAAAATCAAAATAGAATACCCTTCAAATATGAAATATATAAACTTATTTTTAAAAACTTTGCTTTCTTTAAACTGATAAGTACATGCGGCTCTTTGAATTCAATGTGCGGCTCTTGAAAACATGTGGACTAAACTCCATTTTTTATCATATTTACTGTAAAAGGCATATAAAAAATACTAACATTTATTAGTATTTACCGCATAAGAACAAAGAGCCCTCTATATTAAAAGGTGTTTAAAAGTTAAGGCTAAATAAAATATTCAAGAAGTTAAATCATTATTTCAATACTTTATTAAAGAGAAACATTTTTCTTTAGTGCCTGCTGGAAGGAATGATGGATTAAAAATATTTCAAGCCTAGGTTCAATGCCAAAGGGATTAAAGATTTGGGTCTCTCAATCAACTTATATTCAATACCAGAGTGTAACATAAGATGGTGATCTTTGCAGACTTAGCTGGTACAATTGGAATAAACGCTATCTTTGCACGTGTTTATAAAATTTTTGTAAAGGAAAATGATATCGCATAATTATAAGAATTGAAAATATGAATATGTAAATTGATATTTTTGGCTAAAGAAGGAGGAAGATTTTGCATTCCCGGTAAGTCTGATATTATGTGACAGAAACTCAAATTTGCAATAGTACTTTTAAAGTTCCTGTAGTTCAGATATATTCAAAATTCGTTAAGTACTTGCATCATTTGCAATTACTGGTATCAACAAATTAAAAGTTTGTAAAACTACATACAGTACATGAAAAATTATAATTTCGTTTTATACATTTCACATCATTAATATAATGTATGAGGTTCTCATACATCTAACGTTTATCATAAATGGCTCTTAGACTGAACACATTTGGCAACCTCCACTATATGCAAAAAAGTAATTGTATTTGAAATGTTAGAGTGTGTAACTTTTATTTCCTGATTTCCCTATCCTCTGCCAAAGCTGGTGATGGAAAAGGCAACAACTGTATCAGTTACTGTAACACTTATTTCTTAGAGTCTTGCTAGGGAATATCCTTTCCCTTGATCGGGTAAAAATATTTAGTAAACAAGCTACATGTTTCATTTTAACATCCATTCTAATGAGAATAACAAACTAAAGTGATAGAAAAATATATGGGTTAAATATTTACACAATATATATCTACGCTTACTTCTACAAAATGACGCATTATTAAAAATCTAACACTGTCCTCAAGTATCAAGGCTATGATACATCTAGCTGCCTTCACATGCAAACTTCTAAGAGTAAAATCATGAGTTCTGTTGTTGTTCCATTTAGCAAAATGTAATTAGGATCTGACAGTCAGTGTGCTATGTCACTTTACTTTAGTCACCACTAATACTAAGCATAAATCTACAATAATGACATACAGTAAGTATTGCACCCTAAACTCAAGCTCCATTTAGACAGTTGATTTGCGTCCTCACTAAGAACAACGACAATCTCAAAAGATTTGCCAGTAATATATTCCCATTATGAATAATATAACATAACCCAAAACTTTCCATTCTGCTATTATTAAATAGTGATCAGGGATCCACATAGGCCCTAAGTGAAATCCAACGACAAAAACAATATTCTGATAGTTTCACTGTTAATTAAATCACGAGGTTTTCCAAACATATGGTACTGCTAAAACTGACATTGTGAAGGGTTTCATTACTGGTAATTTTAGAGGAGAGGTTTCACTTCCTGCAATGAAGTCTAGATATAAGGTCCTTTTTTAGTATTACACACGTCTCATCTAAATTATTTCATGCTTTTTAAGGTTGTCTCGATATACTGAGATCTTTTGTGTATTCAACGATTCTGACCATTACAGACGTCGAAAATTACTCGGTTTTTGGTTTGGTTAGGACAGAATGGGTTAAAGAATGTTAAGTAACATAAAGTTAGGAAAAATTTCCTACAATAATGAAGGTCATATTCATTCAAAACACATCAAAAACCAGAGGAAAAACAAATTTCACTTCCAAAGGGTGACGGGTGAATCCGTAAGTATTTAACGAAATACTGGTTTCCTCAGTCTCGACAATTTAATAATCACATTTTGACACCTATCATGACCTTTAATTTCATTCTTAGATCAATGAAAGGAGTTGTGATACGGCAATGGCAAAGCACCTCGCAATAGGAACTTGAAAAAAAAGATGGGGTAAATATTTACTTTTACAGTGCCAGTTTGGAAAAACTACGAATGAAATTTGTTATGACAGGTTAGGTTAGGTGTGGTTTTGATAAGTTAGAAAATTATCACTTGTAGTTGAAAATTAAAACAATTGCTTCATATATGTGTCAATGTCTTGAGTTTTTATTACAGCTCTTCTAAGAAGCGATTGTGAACATTTTAAAAAAAAGATTATGTTTTGCTTTAGCTACATTATTGTCAAGTGGTTTAGGGGTGGGCAAGGGTCTTGGATGGATCAAGCCCTTTGCCTGTATTGTTAAGTACAGTATTTGGACATTATGAGAACATTTGTCTGAGGCATTTTCGCCCAAGAAAAAAATCAATGAGCTCAAAATGAAGTAAATTTTTACTTTAACACCCTTAACGCAAGAAAAGAATATACATAACTTCGAGAATTTTAATTAAAACTAAACAATGTCAATTTCAAACTTCAACCGATTTCCACTGGAGGAGAACTAATCTAGGTATCCTAACCCAACTTAACTAAATATTAAATTTCATTCGATATTTTTATTTTTCTGGGGTTGTAAAGTAAACGGTTACATCAAAATGAATAACAACGGAAGCGGAAGTAAAATAATGCCATGAAAAAAAATGAATGATTAAAACCTTATCCACCCCTTTTGGCTGCCTACCAAAATATAGTACACCGATTCGACTTACAACGATTTTGGCCATATTAGTGTTATTAACAATGAAATCCAGTGGTGAAACACATTCTGCACCGAAAATAATGAGCGAGAATGAATCATTAACAGTAGAATATGGTGTAAATAAGACGCAGAATGATATATAACTCACCATGACGACGTTGAGGCTTTTAACTCGATCATATGATTTGATAGTAAACAAGCAAATGAGAAACATCACCACCATCGAACAAGGATTATACTTGTTAATTGCTCATTTTGTGTCTTTAATTATTTCGATTATTTTGTAATCCGGATATTTTTTTTTTTACTGCTAATAATAAATTATCTTTGTTCATTAAGAATCAGACAAGTATGTACTAACTTAAGCAAAATATTTACTAATATTATTGTATGAAAGTTATGTCAGTGGTAAATGTAAAAACACAGCACAGTTTTACAAGCTAAATTAAATAGGAAAATTATTCTCATTCATTAATTTCGTCATTAATAAAAGTTTAACTATTTAGTAATGTCTCTCGTGATTACCTAATTGTGATTACCTAATTGTGTTTACGGAAAAGAGCCCAAAGCTCGTATCTTCCCGTCTCCTGATCGGTTCCATTTTAGACTTAGTGATACTTATCGTACCTGTCCTTAAAACTATGGATTGAGATAGCATTAACTACCTCCTCGCTTAGCGTATATATATATATATATATATATATATATATATATATATATATATATATATATATATATATATATATATATATATATATATATATATATATATATATATATATATATATATATATATATATATATATATATATATATATATATATATATATATATATATATATATATATATATATATATATATATATATATATATATATATATATATATATATATATATATATATATATATATATATATATATATATATATATATATATATATATATATATATATATATATATATATATATATATATATATATATATATATATATATATATATATTTATATATATATATATATATATATATATATATATATATATATATATATATATATATATGTGTGTGTGTGTGATTACCTAATTGTGATTACCTAATTGTGTTTACGGGAAAGAGCCCAAAGCTCGTATCTTCCCGTCTCCTCATCGGTTCCATTTTTAGACTTAGTGATACTTATCATACCTGTCCTTAAAACTATGGATTGAGATAGCATTAACTACCTCCTCGCTTAGCGAATTCCAATTATCAACTACTCTTACACTGAAAAAGTATTTCCTTACATCCTGCAAACAAGTTTTCTTACGAAGCTTCAAACTATGACCTCTAGTTCTAGAGCCAGCCATATCGAAATATCGATCCCTATCCACTCTATCATAACCATGAAGGAATTTAAAGACTGTCACCATATCCCCCCTTACTCTTCTAGCTTCGAGTGATGGCAAGTCTAATTCCCTCAGCCTCTCATCATAACCGAGATTGCGTATTTCTGGCACCAGTTTCGTGGCATGTCTTTGAACTTTTTCAAGCTTAGCTATGTGCTTTTTCAAGTGCGGATTCCAAAAGGGGGCTGCATATTCGAGTTTTGGCCTCACATAGGTTACATAAATATTTCTGAACATTTCCTTGTCCATGTGCCTGAAGGCTACCCTTACGTTTGATAAGAATGCATATGCTGCCCTTACTACGCAATTTATATGTATTTCTGGAGACAAATCTGCCAGTATGTTTACTCCTAGATCTCTCTCATTTTCTGTCTCTTGAAGTTGTACTCCAGCCACCGAGTAGTCAAGCTTGGGCCTTCTTGCACTTGTACCCATTCTCATTACCTTACATTTTGAGGTATTGAATTTCATTAGCCACTTTTCTGACCACTCATGCAGATTATTTAGATCCTCCTGAAGTTCTCTACCATTGTTCTCGTTTTTTACTTTCTTCACAATCTTTGCATCATCTGCAAACATATTCATGAATGAATTTACAGACTCTGGTAGGTCATTTACATATACAAGGAACAAAAGTGGCCCTAAAACTGAACCCTGTGGAACTCCACTACTAACTCTTCTCCATTCAGACACTGAGTGTCTTACTCTAACCCTCTGTTCCCTTCCTTCTAAGTAAGTTTTTATCCATTCCAAGACATTTCCACCTATTCTAGCCATTGATTGCAGCTTCCTAATAAGTCTCCCATGTGGAACAGTGTCAAACGCTTTCTGGAAGTCTAGGAATATGCAATCTGCCCAGCCCTCTATTTCCTGTAAGATTTGGCTTACCTCATTATAAAATTCTAATAAGTTTGTTACTGTTGATCTTCCTTCTCTGAAGCCATGTTGCCTCACTGACAAAAAGTTGAAGGATTCCAAGTGAAGAGAGATATGTTTCCTTAGTAGTTTCTCCATAAGTTTGCAAACTATGCTGGTCAAGGAAACTGGTCTATAGTTCAGAGCCGTATCCCTCCTTCCCTTTTTGAAGATAGGTATCACATTTGCTTGTTTCCAGCATCTTGGAATCTCCCCCGACGCCAATGACTCCTTAAATATGATACTTAGTGCCACTGATATTGTGTTTGCGCATTTTTTAAGCACATGAGGGGATATGTCATCAGGACCTGTAGCTTTATGAACATCTAAATCCATCAGCGCTTTGCATACCTCTGTGGCTGTAAGGTTGATGTTCTCTAGTACCGGCCCTTGAGCTTCTATCACTGCAATCTGAGGGGGTGGGGTATTTTCTACTGTAAATACTGACTGAAACTCCTTGTTCAATTCTTTGCAGATCTCTTCGTCCGTCTCAGTGATGCTTCCATCCGCTCTCTTTAGCCTTAAAACCTGTTCTTTTACCTTCAGTTTTCCTCTGATAAAGCTGTGGAAAAGCTTGGGATTTTCTTTAGCCTTCCTGGTGATGTCCCTCTCATAATCTCTCTCTGCCTCTCTCCTTTTACTTAGGTAGTCATTTCTTGCTCTTTTGTAGGTTTGCCAGGCATTTATGTTTTTTCTCCTCCTATACCTTTTCCAGCATTTGTCTCTCCACTCCTTAGCTCTTTTACACCCAATTGTGATTACCTAATTTTGTTTACGGGAAAGAGCCCAAAGCTCGTATCTTCCCGTCTCCTGATCGGTTCCATTTTTAGACTTAGTGATACTTATCATACCTGTCCTTAAAACTATGGATTGAGATAGCATTAACTACCTCCTCGCTTAGCGAATTCCAATTATCAACTACTCTTACACTGAAAAAGTATTTCCTTACATCCTGCAAACAAGTTTTCTTCCGAAGCTTCAAACTATGACCTCTAGTTCTAGAGCCAGCCATATCGAAATATCGATCCCTATCCACTCTATCATAACCATGAAGGAATTTAAAGACTGTCACCATATCCCCCCTCACTCTTCTAGCTTCGAGTGATGGCAAGTCTAATTCCCTCAGCCTCTCATCATAACCGAGATTGCGTATTTCTGGCACCAGTTTCGTGGCATGTCTTTGAACTTTTTCAAGCTTAGCTATGTGCTTTTTCAAGTGCGGATTCCAAAAGGGGGCTGCATATTCGAGTTTTGGCCTCACATAGGTTACATAAATATTTCTGAACATTTCCTTGTCCATGTGCCTGAAGGCTACCCTTACATTTGATAAGAATGCATATGCTGCCCTTACTACGCCATTTATATGTATTTCTGGAGACAAATCTGCCAATATGTTTACTCCTAGATCTCTCTCATTTTCTGTCTCCTGAAGTTGTACTCCAGCCACCGAGTAGTCAAGCTTGGGCCTTCTTGCACTTGTACCCATTCTCATTACCTTACATTTTGAGGTATTGAATTTCATTAGCCACTTTTCTGACCACTCATGCAGATTATTTAGATCCTCCTGAAGTTCTCTACCATTGTTCTCGTTTTTTACTTTCTTCACAATCTTTGCATCATCTGCAAACATATTCATGAATGAATTTACAGACTCTGGTAGGTCATTTACATATACAAGGAACAAAAGTGGCCCTAAAACTGAACCCTGTGGAACTCCACTACTAACTCTTCTCCATTCAGACACTGAGTGTCTTACTCTAACCCTCTGTTCCCTTCCTTCTAAGTAAGTTTTTATCCATTCCAAGACATTTCCACCTATTCTAGCCATTGATTGCAGCTTCCTAATAAGTCTCCCATGTGGAACAGTGTCAAACGCTTTCTGGAAGTCTAGGAATATGCAATCTGCCCAGCCCTCTCTTTCCTGTAAGATTTGGCTTACCTCATCATAAAATTCTAATAAGTTTGTTACTGTTGATCTTCCTTCTCTGAAGCCATGTTGCCTCACTGACAAAAAGTTGAAGGATTCCAAGTGAAGAGAGATATGTTTCCTTAGTAGTTTCTCCATAAGTTTGCAAACTATGCTGGTCAAGGAAACTGGTCTATAGTTCAGAGCCGTATCCCTCCTTCCCTTTTTGAAGATAGGTATCACATTTGCTTGTTTCCAGCATCTTGGAATCTCCCCCGACTCCAATGACTCCTTAAATATGATACTTAGTGCCACTGATATTGTGTTTGCGCATTTTTTAAGCACATGAGGGGATATGTCATCAGGACCTGTAGCTTTATGAACATCTAAATCCATCAGCGCTTTGCATACCTCTGTGGCTGTAAGGTTGATGTTCTCTAATACCGGCCCTTGAGCTTCTATCACTGCAATCTGAGGGGGTGGGGTATTTTCTACTGTAAATACTGACTGAAACTCCTTGTTCAATTCTTTGCAGATCTCTTCGTCCGTCTCAGTGATGCTTCCATCCGCTCTCTTTAGCCTTAAAACCTGTTCTTTTACCTTCAGTTTTCCTCTGATAAAGCTGTGGAAAAGCTTGGGATTTTCTTTAGCCTTCCTGGTGATGTCCCTCTCATAATCTTTCTCTGCCTCTCTCCTTTTACTTAGGTAGTCGTTTCTTGCTCTTTTGTAGGTTTGCCAGGCATTTATGTTTTTTCTCCTCCTATACCTTTTCCAGCATTTGTCTCTCCACTCCTTAGCTCTTTTACACCCATTATCGAACCATTTCTCTCTGGCATGAATTACACCTACTTTGGTGACAGGTATGCAGCAATCTACTATCTTCCCATATTTCTCACAAAAGATGTCATACATTTCTTGTACGGATTTGTTGTAAAATAAGGTTCTCCAGTCAATAACTGCAAAAAGCTCATTCATTTTGATGTAATCTCCTTTCTGATAGTTCCTCCTCATGTCCTCAGTGCCTCTACTCTCAGGAAGAATGTCTTCAATGATATACTCCATCAACAACACACAGTGGTCACTCTTTCCAATTGGTGGTTCATACTCAATATTTTCAATATCCAACACATTATCTGTGAACACCAGATCAAGTAGTGATGGCTCATCCCCACCCCTGGCTCTTGTTGGTTCCATTACATGTTGGTGTAGGAAATTCCCTTGTACGCAATCTAGGAATCTTGCCCCAAAGGAGTCCTCACCACTGTGTGGGTCAAGATTTATCCAATCTATCTCTTTATGATTAAAGTGTGTGTGTGTGTGTGTGTGTGGTGTGTGTGTGTGTGTGTGTGTGTGTGTGTGTGTGTGTGTGAGGAAATTTAAAGAAATTTTGATATCCTTAGCTATCCTTAGCGCTTTCACATTTATTATAGAACTAAGATAAAAATGGAATTTCAGATCAAAACTTAGCACGAGGGTCTGCCCCTCTCTTTTTTCTCTCTTACTTTATTTAATTTTCGTGCTTTTCCCTCCAATTCCCTTATATCCTTAATTCCCTCCCCTTTTTTCCCCTCCTATCCTATCCTTAAAAAAAAAAATTATTATTATTTATTTCAGTTTCCTTACGTAACCAATTACATATTCAGGATATTCACGTGTTTCTCGTGAAATTGAATCATATATATATATATATATATATATATATATATATATATATATATATATATATATATATATATATATATATATATATATATATATATATATATATATATATATATATATATATATATATATATATATATATATATATATATATATATATATATATATACCTAATGAATGGAATTAGCTTTTTCGATTTCTTCGCTTATCGAATTCCAATTCTTACACACACGAAAAAAAACCTGCCTTACATTCTCCAGTTTGTTTGTTTGTTTGTTTTTTATGAAGCTTTAAACTATGACTTTTATATCTAGAATCAACCAAATCAAAATATCGTTCTCTGTTCACTCAGTCAAAACCACGAAGGAATTTAAAAACTATTACCTTATCCCCTCTTTCTCTCCGCTCCAATTGATGGTAAGTCTAACTCTTCCAGCCTTAACTCATAACTGAGATTACTTTTGTCACAAGACTTGTAGCATGTCGTCGAACTTTCTCCAATTTATTTATATGTTTTTTCAAGTGTGGATTCTGAAAGGGCGCTGCATATTTAAGCTTTGATCTAATATGTTACATTTTATTTATGAGTGACACCGGGACAGACATACTGTCCTCATCTGGTTTGGACACTGAGGAAACACTGTGAAAATGACTAAAAGGTAGTTTAATAACAATGTAGAAATAACAGAATGATACACAATAAAAAAAAAAGTTCTGTCTGAAAGAATAGTAGACTTAATGAAGACCTAGAGATATGGCAGGCTTAGGCCGAGATGATGATAGATCCACTTTGTGAAGGAAGATAGGTCATAAGAAATAGGAAAGACAGAAGGAGGAATAGGGTTCCAGAGTCTGGAAGTGGACGGGGAAAAGCAGTTGCTGCATCGATCAATCCGCGCCCTACAAATCTCCACACACTGTCTATGAGACAAGGCCAGTTGGCAAGTGTTACACAGCCACAGTAACGAGAGAAGAATGCAATTTGCCAACTCTTCGGAGCAGCAATGGAAGTAATAACGATAGAAAAGAGAAAGGGTTGTTACATTACTGCAAAGAGAGAGAGAGAGAATCCAGATTAAAGAGAAGGATCATTGATGAGTCTGACTGCCTTAGATTCAACGCTCTCACTGAGATAAGAATATGAAGAAGTTATGACAAATACAAAACAGACCCCCCAAATTTTTATATCCATATATAATTCTGAATATTAATTTATGTGGCTGAAGGCCACCCTTATATTTGCTAAAAAATAAAAAATAAAAAATAAAAAAGTATATGCTACCCTAACTATGTCATTTATATCCATTTCTAGAGAGAATTCTGCCAATACATTGACCTCTAGATTTCATTTGATCTGTGTCTCTTTAAATTATGTGCTTGCAACTGAGTACCCAAATTTAGTCCTTATTTCACTCTTTCTCATTCTCATTACTTTATGTATTGAAACACTGACTCTCATTAGCCAGTTATCTGACCACTCCTGTAGACTCTTTAGGTCTTCCTAAAGTTCACCCCCATAATTCTCGTCTCATACTCTCTTCACAATCTTTGCATCATCTATAAACATACTTAAAATGCATTTACAGATTCCTGCAGGTCAATACACATATAAGGAATATGACCAGCCCTAAAATTATCCCTGTAGAACCCCACTACTAGCCTTTTTCCAGTCTGACACTGCAAGCCTCACCCTGACTTTCTTTCCCCTTCTATATAGATATTTAATTTCATTCAAGACATATCTGCGTATTTTTTCCCATTACTTGCAGCTCCTTAATAAGTTTCCCATGTTGGACTGTACCAAACACCTTCTGAAAATCTAAAAAATATGCAATCTGCCCAGCCCTTTCTTTCTAGTAAGATTTTGTTTACCTTAACATAAATGTCTATTAAGTTTCTGAGCCGAGACTTGCCTTGTCTGAAGCCATGTTGTCTCGATGATAAATAGTTGTCAAATTACAAGTGAAATGCGTTTTTTAAGTATCTACAATAATGTGCATCAATTGGTCAAACATCTATGCTAAATTCATTTGTTTATCAACCGAGATACCATATCCCACTAAGAAAGAAGGGAGGTCACAATTGTAGCTAATGAACACTAAATTGGGCTTTATTACATTGTCCCCATCTTCACCTCCTCTCTCTGGTCTTTTGCTAAAGAAAAAAAAAAGCCAGGGAAAAGTGGATTGAGAGCTCCCCTTCCATTGCTCCTATATTTCTTTGGTAACATACAAGGAATATAATTGTGGATCTCTATCCCCATTAGATTCCCCTTATGACTTTAGATAATGTAAGGTGCATATGCTTACACATCTTCACATTCATATGAAAAAGATATGGTAAACAAAGATTTATAGTATAGCGAAACCTAGTCTTAGGGTTAAAGAATAGATTATAATAGTGTGGAAATTTTAGTTGCGACAGTAAACCCTGTCACTGTCAGTGAACCACAAATATAGTCCCATTGTTGTAGAAGCAATAGGAGGGAAAGGATATTTCCTTCTTGATTTCCTAGATATCAGCATTAACTATTTCCCATATGAATTAGCATATGAATATAATATAATGTAAAAAAAAAAGTTACCTCAGTCTCATTTATTTATCTAACTCAAGTTTAGACTAGAATCTGTTTTATATCACGCTAACTTTGCTTAATTTAGGAAATCTCCTTGGTTGTATAAACACTACCATTCTGAAATAATTAGTTTTTTATAATAGTACCTCAATTGGAAATTTTCTTGCATGCCCACACTGAGAGAAAGAATCATATAAGATTATGCAGTTATTACTTATACCATCATCAACCCGAATTTTATTTCCAAACCACCTAACAGTGCATAGATTACAAAGCCAAGACCATCATCCTCGACATCAAAGGGCAGTCACGGCAATGTCACCGAAATCTGCTTATATTCTAATTCTCACATTTACTGGCTAAGTATTTTCTGTTTTCCACCACAACTGACTGCATATTTCTATTTACACAATCAATACCAACAGGAATAACATGATTTTCTCCAAGGCTGTCCTTTACACTATATTCCTGGATTACCAATACTCAAGTTAAAATTTATCAATGTTGTATTAAACTATACTTTATAAAACATGTATAGGTTTAGATTGAATAGCCATTGCTAATATTATTTAATGATCTTGAAGGGAATTTTATTTGATACCTTCTAGTGCCATTATCAAAAAGATGACCTTTAGTAGTAATTCTATAGGAAAAAACATCCCTAGAAATGGGGGTTATAGCATTCAACAATAGAATCCTCTGCATTTCAAAGCAAGCAACTAAAAAATACGAGATGAGAGCTGGAAACCCATTGTTTTTATATATTCTTCTAGTTACAATGAAACTGATGAAATAGGAGATGAAAGGTAAGATATTTAAAATTCTCAACGCTTTAAATTCAGTTGTGGTCATTCCAGAAACTTCAACAGAGTAAGGCAACTCAATGAAAAAAAATGAATAGAAGGTTTCGCATTTGAAAAAGGATCATATATTGTACAGTATATGGTAAATACCTTGTAGATCTCAAGATAATTTGAGCTATTTGCTTTTACTACTTGTTTTATTAAAGTCATATGAATTTTTTCACACGCATGATGAAATCCCCAGAGAAGATATTGATCTGGCTGCAACTTTTTCAAAAGAATCTATGTACTCACTGTACCCTGCCCATCCACACCTTAATATAGCTTATTTAGTCCTTCGCAAGAAGGCAACCGTCCTAGCCCTTGGTTGAAAAGGGAGTCCGTGACGCAAAACCGGAACATGTGCCACAGTATACAGATAATACATACGCTCAATGATGGAATATGTTAGTCCTGCTTGGGCTTCCAAGCTCATTTAAAGACACCACAACAACGTGCAGACTACACAAAGCAAAGCCCTAAAGATAATCACAGGTTACTGAGCTATTACACCTACAGACCATTTACACCGCGAAACCAAAGTACTCAAAGTCAAAGACCACCTTGATATGAAAGGCACATAAATACTTGCTGCAGCTTCAATAAACTAGCTACACTATATAGAAGAACGCCCACACACCAAGGAACATAAAAAAATCACCTAGCACACATTACGCACAAATAATGTCATCTCTTCCCCCTCGTCTCCAGTCATGTATATACCCAATGAACTCATCGTTCCGATCAGTCACTCAGTGACTACAATAAGTTGCATGCCCAGCCTCCAGGGATCCATCCTTTCAAATCTTCCCACCCCCACATTTCAGGCCAGGCTGAAATGTGGGTACCACCCCAGCTCTTCTGAGCTATCAGACGATACTGAATAACTCTGTCAAAGATACCTGTCCAATATGTAACAAGTCTCTTCATACAATAACACACATTGTGGAACTCTGCATTTCACACAACCGATATGCCATCAACACAATATACACTCTTTGAGAATTCTCTGGGAAAGCCCAGGATCAGCTATGGCCTTCCTTAGGGATTGAGGGCTGCTCTGCCAAGCAGCTAAATGAAAAACCAACTACACCGACTATTTTGCAGAAAACAATAATATAAGGAGGTAGGAAGTACCTGCATCATACTTTGCTGTCTTCTTAATTAACTTTTTACTGCACACATACAATGAAGTGGTATTTTTTTGTCCTCCACAAAAAGATATTATTTGAATGAGTCGACTCTTCAAGACATGCAGTGCATACGATGGCATAATTCTTTCCTCTAGCACAATGCAAACTATCTAATGTGTACTCATAACATACTGAGCATAAAATTACTATCTATACATAACGTATACAGTAATATGAAGATTCACTCTAGTTTGAATATATCAAACAATTATCTTTACATTAACTGCAAAACTCTTAAGTAAACACACCATAGCTGATGAGCTCGGAGTATCTAAGGTACAAATTATCATCCACATCAAATTCATTATATCTTAGATGTGGCAGAAAAACTACTCAAGTCTACGGTACACGTGCTGGCTAGTATAGTGGTAACGCGCTGGCTTCGCATTCACGAGGTCGAAAGATCGGTTCCCGTCCAAGACCGAGAGTTTAAGCTGTTTCCTGGCAGGTACTGCTGTGGTTGGACACCACAGGGGGGGGGGTTGGGGCTTGCCCCGGCTGACGAATACCCATTGTATTGTAATGGAAATAAAGGTTTATTATTATTATTATTATTATTATTATTATTATTATTATTATTATTATTATTATTATTATTATTATTATTAAGTTTGTTGTCTACAGATGAAGATTTGAAGTCTACACAAATACATTTAAAGTAATACAGAGCAATTCAGGAAGAGTATGGTAATGCAATTGGAAGGATATGTAATAGAAAACTTAAAGCAAGGATAACACAGTAACAGGAATGCAACAACAATACACTGTAAGAATAGAGTTAAAACTGACTCGAGGTCATATTGTAAAATACTGATAAGGAAAATAAAATCCAGTATCAGGCTATGACGCAGAATCTCCCACATAATTTCACATAACAAACATGCAAACAATAAAACTAACATTGTACATAGAACAAAAACAATAAACGAATTTTGGATGTTAATAAGACATGGAGTTTCATAAAGCTTTGATATGTTGTTTCTTTTCAAAGACAATTTATAGATATACTACACAGACAACTATTCCACACTAAGTTGTTGCTGTTCCCTAAGGTGACTAACTTAATAGCCCAGAGTCACTAAGGATGGTCATGGCTGATCCTGGGTTTTTCCTGCACAGCTCTTGGGGAGTGTATGAAGCGTTGGTGGCGTATGTAGTTGTATGCAGTGCAGTTTTCCAACATGCATTTCCTGGGTTGCTCTCAATGTCTCTAGCTAGAAGGAGTCTTTGAGAAATGACTACTAAGAGTCATATCTTAGTGTGGAAAAATTTGTGTTAGTGTGGGTTGCGTTGAGAGATAAGGTACTCACCAGGGTGACTAAAAGAGTCTCCTAGCTACTCATGCGTAATGAGAGGTAGGGGTTGATTGTGGAAGTATGGCTTTTTTTTTTTTTTTTTTACTTATCCTCTGAGTGCAGTTCCGGCAGGTTGACCTATACCAAAGACACTGCCACTCCACGTCGCGCACATTAAGTTGAAGAGATAGGTGCTCTTTTCACCTATAAGCATGAAAATAATATTCATAAAAGGGGAAAAAAGAGCAAGGTATAAATTTTGAAAACAATAAAATTATTATATGAGTAACGTAATTTCATGCATATTAACAGGGTCTTAGAGGTATTTAACCCTTGCTGTTTACAGTAAAGAAAATATGTCTACTATCAAGCTGCTCACATAACTTTGCAATAGGAGATAGCATACAATTAGATGGTGATTAGGTACAAGCATTAGATTACACACAGAGAGATACAATATTGCTTGAGGCAGAGAGTAGGATGCTGAAGGAGGCCATTAAAAGCATTGCAAATATGAGTTGCATAAAGCTACTTCAGCAAAGTAGTACAACTACCACCACAATAGGCTAAATACCAGCAAAGAGGAAAGCTGGAGTACTCAATACATACTGCTTTAGAGGGATTTTTTCGCTTCAGATGGCTACAAAGAGCAAAATTAGAAAGGACTTGAAATATGTTTGATGAAGAATACAGAATAGTTAGAGCTTAGGTGATCTGAACACCAAGAAAAAATGGAGCATGTGGCTAATTAGAAGGTTTAAAGGGAAAGTTTATGGAGTACACATGCCATAAGTAAATCAATTAACCAAAAAAAAGGAATGTAAAGAAGTATTATATATATATATATATATATATATATATATATATATATATATATATATATATATATATATATATATATATATATATATATATATATATATATATATATAGATAGATAGATAGATAGATAGATAGATAGATAGATAGATAGATAGATAGATAGATAGATAGATAGATAGATAGATAGATAGATAGATAGATATATATATATATATATATATATATATATATATATATATATATATATATATATATATATATATATATATATATATATATATATATATATATATATATATATATATATGTATATATATATATATATATATATATATATATATATATATATATATAAATCTCAAAAAAAAAAGGAATGCATAAGTGTATTTTATATATATAAGCAATATATACACACACACACACATATATATATATATATATATATATATATATATATATATATATATATATATATATATATATATATATATATATATATATATATATATATATACAGTATATATATATATATATATATATATATATATATATATATATATATATATATATATATATATATATATATATATATATAATATATATATATATATATATATATCAGAGGGTCCCGTTTAATATCACAGTTTCAATCCAGTGAGCTGAATTAAGTCAGATATCAACGTAAGTAGGAAATTACTTAAATTCGAACTAAGGACCCTCAACCAATGTTTAAAATTGAATCATAAAAAAAATGGAAGAATAATCTAAGTTCTTAATCTATGACATATAAATAGCAGAACTAAATTTAACGCTATTGCTTACCTTTACTCGTGTACCATAAAACAGAAAGAGTAAAATTACACTACCGTGCAGTATACAGTGGAATATTGCTTACCTTTACTCGTGTGGTCGGCTTGCACACTAGAAGGAGCGTTGCAAGGGAGGGAGAGACAGGCTTATTGGGAGGTGGAAAAAGGAAAGGCAGGTGCTGAGGAGATTAGGGCAGGTGAGTCTGGAGAGGCAAAAGAACATACAGCAGACGATGGAGATACTGGAACAGATGAGTCTATAGAGGTAGAGGGTACAGGATCTGTTGGTGGGGGCTCTACTTTCATGAAGAATTGGTCAAGGCGAGTCTGGAAGGATCCCTCTTCCTCTCCTCCAAAGTTTCCTTTAACACCATAGGGACCACTGATCCGTCTCTCAACCTTTGTGTATCTGACAACGTTTGTCCTGAGCCTCAAACTTTGCCAACAATTCCTCTGCCAGGGCAAAAGTTTCTCCCAATTCCCTGGAAGTGAAGCTTTTGACCTCTGGGCTTGGTAGTTTTTCCTCCTCATCAATCATCTGTTTCTCCAGTTGAATGTGGTCCTCGGTAGATAAGTCCTCGCCATCAGATCCAGAAGCTCTTTTACATCATCAGCCTCTACCTCCAACTCGATATCCTTAATTATGACAAGTACGTTCTTGGTGACAGCCTCTTAACTGTCTATTCAAAGCCTCAGAAGTCATTCACAAAAGAGGGGCATGCTTTTTTCCATACCCCACTCAAGTTCGTTTGCATGGCTTCCTCCCATGCATCAGCAATATTCATCACAGCATTAAGAATATTGTACGACTTCCAGAAGTCCTTGAGAGTAAAGTCCTTGTCCATTCCAGTTGCCATGAGAGCCATAGTGATTGTCCTTCGAAGGTAGGGGCCTTGAAAGAGGCAATGGCCCTCAGATCCAAGTGGTATTAGGTGGAAGGTAAACCACCTTGAAATCATGAAAGTCATCCAAATGGGCAAGGTGACCATGGATATTGTCCAAGATTAGCAACACCTTAAAGGTCAGACCCTTGAAAGTACAGTACCTCTCCGCTTCAGACACAAAATGGTTGCTGAGCCCGTCCTTAAATATTTGAAGGGTTATCTTAGCTTTCTTGACTTCCAGATAACTAACAACTAACCCTTCCAAATGCCCTTGAGTGCCCTTGGGTTTTCTGCAAAATAAACCAACAAGGGCTTCAAATTACAGTCTCCAGCAGCATTAGCCCCCAAAAGCAAAGTCAGTCTCTTCTTGCTGACACTATGGCCTGGTGCTGTCTTCTCCTCCTTGGCGATGGATGTATGACTAGGCATGCACTTCCAGCAGTCTCATCCACGTTATATACCTGTTCGACACAGTAACCCACCTCCCTTATTTTCTCAGCCGAAGTAATAGGAAACATTTTTGCTGCTCCAAATCACCACAAGCAGCCTCACCCTGCATTCTTATGTTATGCAAATTAGCATGAGCCTTAAAACGATTAAACCAACCCCTACTAGCCACAAACTCTTCACCAGCACTCCCTTCACCCTTTTCTATTTTCAAGACTTCGAACAATATATTAGCCTTTTCCTGTATTATTGTGAGGTTCACTGGGATACGCCTTCGATTCTGGTCTCCAAGCCAAAGCACTAGCAATCTCTCCATCTCGACCATAAGGCGACTACGCTGCCTAATGATCTCAGTGGACATCATAGGAGTGGAACCTTAACGAAGTCAGATACAATCTTTGTTTTTTATGATAGTGGCCACAGTCATACTGGGTAATCCGAGAGTGCAGCCAATATTCATAGAAGTTTCTCCCTTTTCAGTAGGGCTTACTATTTAAATTTTAATTTCCATGGGGATGGCTTTTCTCTTCTTCATAGCACTGATATCAGAACTCTCACCAACATGCTTGGGAGACTTAGTAATGTCAGTAATGAGCAAACCAAACGAGAGAGCAGATAAAACACGAGGCACAGTATGGCAGCAAGGAATAAACTGAATGGTGGTTCTTCTGTTTCTTTTAATGCCGCATGTTGCCGTATTCTTACATAACGCTCAACAAAGTATTTCTAATAAAATTGTACTTATGGCTATTTGGCATTTTTGTTTAAAATTCAATATAGTTCTTCAATATAATCAAATTTCTATTCTATTTCTATTTACCTTGGCTGTCTCCCCCAATTGGGGGGTAGCCGACATCAAAAAAAGAAACAATAAGTGGATTACTTTGCTCTATGGGCAATGACGAGGGAGCTAGCGACCGTACAGATGGCACTGCTGGAGTGCCACAACCCATCCTCCCGGCTCTTCCACAACCTGTGTCGCTTCATAAATGCTAACTCCCCTACTGCCCCTACCACAGGGCTACCTCTGTTAGATGCAGCCTCGTGGTAACAGCAGATGCCCATCAGAGCTGAGTCACAATCGCTCACCACTCATTCCTACTCTGAGCACGCTCAGTTGCCTCCCTCACATCCATCCTCCTATCATTCTGGGCTCTCCTTATTCCATCCCATCCACCCAAACCTAGGCCTCCCTCTAGCATTTCTCCCATCAACTCTTGCATTCATCACCTTTTTCAGCAGTCTTTTATCATCCATCCTTTCCACATGGCCAAACATTCTCAGAACATTCATATCTACTCTGGCTGCAATTTTTCTCCTCACACCCATTCTTGCTCTCACCATTTCATTCCTAACCCTATCCAACCGAGATACACCAATCATACTCCTCAGACATTTCATCTCAAACACATTTAGTTTCCATCTCTCACTTACTTTCATACCCCATAACTCTCATCCATACATCACAGTCGGCACAACCACTTTCTCATACAAAACTTTCTTAACATTCATTTTCAACCCTCCATTCTTCATTACTCCTTTTAATGCACCCAACACTTTACATCCTTCATTCACTCTGTGACACACACCTGCTTCCATTCCACTATTTGCAGCTATAACCGAGCCTAAATACTTAAACTGATCAACTTCCTCAAGTGTCTCTCCATTCAACATAACATTCAATCCAGCAACATCCTCATTTCTTGTACACCTTATAACCTTACTCTTCCCCACATTCACTCGCAACTTCCTTCTCTCACACACCATTCCAAATTCTGACACAGCATCTCCTCTGAATCTGCCACCACCACTGTATCATCTGCAAACAGCAACTAATTCAGTTCCCACTCATTGTCATCCTCATCTATCATTCTCAAACCTCGACCACGCACTAGCTCATAGCTGTGCATTCGTTCGCTGCGCTCATAAACTGTTTAGCATGCGCGGTTTGAATTCACCGCACCAGCCTGGTTGGTCGAAAACTTAATTCATTATTTATTTATTGACCTTCGACGTAATGACGAAACAACGTAACTTGCAACGGCGTTCTACGAGGACCTCCTGTGTATATATACACATGTACACTTAAACATACATATTCAAAGCTGGAAAACTTCTTATAATGTAAAGGGCAGAGTTAAAAGACACCCATTCACCTGAGGATCCTATTATTCAATCCCTCACATCTCAGCACCTGAAAGATAAAGGGTTGGCAAAATACTTAGATTACACTTGCCACAGCTCCTCTATCCTGGTACTTGACAGCTGTATCTGGTTTAACCCCACCTCTTTGTCTTATGGTGACCATACTGACTTCTCCATCCTGACCTACAACAATGTGCAATAGCAGAAATATCTTTTTGAACATATCATCAATTCAAAATCTCTAGCACTCTTTTTCTCTGCTGACATCCCATATATATACAAGGTTCTTTCCACCCATCCATCCACTTTTTGGTCATTCTCTCTGCCTTACTTCTCGAATAAAGTCCTCCACACTTTGCTAGTCATTCCTCCATGTGTCCAAATCAACTATTCTCTTGTCCTATTAATCGGACAACTTTTTCAAATGCCTGTACTCTGCCTCGCCTCATTGCTCACTCTATCCCTACTCAACAACTTATCATATTTCTCGAACACCACCCTACTACGAATAGTGTTTGCTCAAGATCTTTGCACCATACAATACCATAGATAATCATTCATTCATACAGCTTTCTCTTTATATTCGCACCTTTTCTCATCACTTTTCTTCTCATCTAGACATTTCCTTGCTTTTTTTCACTCCTTTACATACTACCTTAGATACTGAAAACTCTTCTTCTTGACACTTCTCTTCATTTACTCTCATATTCCACCTACCATCAGCAACATTGCTTGTATACCTCATGACTATTTTTTCCCCAATTTCACTATCAACTTCCTTCTCGCACACACTCTTACATTCTCAGTCACCACCTAGTTCAGTTTCTCATCAGATTCACCCAGTTGTACAATATTATTTGCACATAACCGATTCACTAAACATATTTAATCCTCATTCATTACTTCCAAGCTTCTGTGCAGCCCTGCCGTATTTAATTTCCTTACCACTCCATCCATATGCAATTGAACAACCATGACGAAATCACAGAATCCACCAATTTAAGAAGTAAACATACACAAACTGATAGGTAAAATAAAAAATTGATATATTCTTTGTATATAACAAATATACATCAAGTTTTATTTACAGTTTTAAATCTAAATGGAAATAATAAATACAGAAATGAAATAGTTTTAAACTGCATTCCCATTAAATGAACATTTCTCCCGCATATAGTTTTTTTTTTTCACAGTAGAAATCTATGTATAAATTCCCCATTCAAAACACGATGTCTACTTGAAATTTAAGTTTTGATGATCAAAGTAAACATATAACGACTCTTGAGGAAGTTATAATATACCATATTCTGCCAATTAATCGCCTCTGGATTCCATAAGTTTTTCATAATCAGAGCGGACAATTTTGTGGTACTTTGTCATGATGGGACGATAGAAATAGGATTGAATATCATCTTTCTCAGCCATTACTTCTTGTACCCTTTTCTCCCAGAGCCTGCAATTATCAGAAAAAGGAACATGTGAATCTGAAAGCTATAAATTACATGCTTACTATTCTGTGGCTTCTCTATTAAGACTACAGTTCACTTCCTACATGAAATGAAATATCTCATCTCAAAATATACATGATTCACCTCAACTCAGTACACCATCTGTGTCTACACTCTACACTACACATATAATATCAATAGTGAAACAATTTTATTAATGAAGAGTTGATAATATCACTCCCAAGTCCTACGCCCAAGAAAATTATAATCATTATACAGTAACAACCAAAATTTGTAAGCAAAAGAAATCCATAATTCCAAATATACAAATAGACATGGAATATTCATTGAATCTGATACAGCAGTAGAAAAAAAAATTATAATAGTAGTATACATGAATACAGAGATACTGTATTAGCGATTAGACGCTCCCCTACAAACGAACAACCGAGTTACATACATTCACAAATACCAACAAAAACCTACCCATGTATTAATGTATGTATTACTGTATTGTACTGCATTATTACATGATAATTACTGTATTAAAATTCATTAATACTGTATATTTTGGTTTATGTAGTTGTTAAGAAGAATCAAAGAGGATTGTAAGTATTACACAAGGTTCCAGGACCCATTGTTCCAGATATTCCCGTTGCAGAGCGATAGATTCTTCTCTCAAAGGGTTAATAGCTCTCTTCCCCAGAAATGTCTTCAACAATGAAGAATCTTTTGCCTTGGTATACGAGCGTTTGAATGTAAACCTTCATAGTCAGACTATGAAATATTCCTTGATGAATACAAATCTCATGAAAACAGACGAAGACCAGAAAGTTCCACTTCCTGAGAGGTCCAAATATCTTTTTCCAGAAAACTGTCTTAGGAAAAGATTGTTCTGTACTTGCTATTATTTGGTGCTTTTCCAAGGTTTGATAAAAATTTAAGAAATCTCTGGATATTTCATATGTTGGAGAAGCATCAGTGTAGCACACCAAGTACAAAACAATCTTTGCTGAAGACTTTTCTGGAAAAGTGTCTCCAGTTCATATTCCAAAGCAAAGGATACTTCATTGTTGAAGAAACTTCTGGAGAAGAGAACCATTAACTCTTTGGAAGAAGACTCTCTATCACTCTCTCCAAAAGGGATACCTGAAACAAAGGGTCCTGGAACCTTGTGTAATAACTGCTATCCTCTCTGGTGCTTCACCAACATATACACAATACTGAACATAAAAAATATCAACTTATGAACATCTTAAAATTCAGCAATACTGTATACTTCATGTTTTATTATTAGTTAAGTGTCTGTAGAATAAGCACTGTACAGTACTGCATATATATGTATTGCATAGTACTTTTTTTTTACCGAACACAACTTACGAACAGACTTGGAACCTAACCTGTTCGTAAGTTGGGGTAGTATCTGTATTCATATAGGAATCTATCTACAGGAGCCATTAGGGTGGTCACAATAATAGATCCAGCACGGCTTGAGCCAACCATGCTAAACCTCAACTCTTTTTTTTATTTATTTTACTGGTTAGAACACTATCTCAGGACAGGAAAAAAACAGCATGCTACAACACTAGTGACTATGACAACATTCATAACAACTGACAATATGTTAAAAAGCACAGGAAAACACAAACCATACATAAAGGCGAAAAAAATTACAGTATATGTAAACGTTTCTGTTATCAATTGTGGTTTAAGAAAAATAATTTCACTCGTATTCCTAATATGTAAGTGGCAACGAAAAAGGTGTGCGAAAGCAAGAGGTATTAGGAGATATTTTTCTTATAACAGAAGTGACGAAACTTCTGTATTTAGCAAGATACATGGCCAAGATATAAGAAAATTTATACAACTCAATCCTCAGTTTCATATACAGTATGTACAAAGGGAACAATTCCTCTATTAGGGGAGGTGGTTGAGTCAAAGCAAATATCCATCCACCAAAAGACCCACACACCTCATATCTTAGCCCCTTGAGGATGATTTTTGCCATACCCTCCCCCAAACAACCAGTACTCTGTTGAGTCACAAAAAGTAAGAGGGGTACAACTCACCTGCCAAGGGGCCTGACAGTCAAAGCTTGTTCACCCCCACTGATTCATATCATGTGATCCCTCTCACCTACCTATCCAAGCTTACATCAATGAGCAGGTGTGGGATGATGCCTTTGGCCATGTCATCCATTTCTTGCACTCTCTTACCTGCTCCACAGGCACACCATGTGCACTCTATATTATTTGCACATCCAACTAAATCTTGGTCTTATAGCACTTACTTCTGGTCTCAGTACTCTCTATGCATGTCAATTTTCCATATGCTCACACTTCTTCATCATTCTCTGGTCTAACTTAGCCAGTTTTTTCCACTGCCTGTTCTCTATCTTACCTCCACATTACTCACTCTATTCATCCTTGACACACCAACCATACTTTGCAAATGCCTCACCTCCGGTACAATCTGTTCTTTTCCTTCTATTTGATATTCAAATTCTATGCTCCATGCAATGCTGTAGGCACAGTCACTTATTTGTACAGCCAATACTTTTGTATAACTTGCCATCAAACTGCTTCCTTCACTGTATTATTCAACTCTGTACTAAAGCTGCCATTAATTGCTAAGTGCAACCCCAGATACTTAAAACTCTCCACTTCCACAAGTCTCTCAACAGACATTTTCAAATTCATCATGCCGCCATCAACATTTGTCGTATATCTCATACAATCACTCGTAACTTCCTTCTCTCACACTCCTTACAACTAAGTCACTAACTGCTCCAGTTTCTCCTCACAATGAACCACTAGGGTAAAATCATTCTTAAATAGCACATCCTTCACTTCTCATAGCTTCCATACTTACCCACTATTTGCATGCCTATGTCTTGCACTCTTGCATTTACTTCCTTTGCCACTCCATCCATATACACATTGAATAACCATGACTAAGTCCCACAACCCTACAATAACTTCAAACCAATCATTCTCACCATTCCAGATACACTTTCACCATTCTTGCAATATCATTTGGGAGCCCTTTTAACAGACGAACTCGTATGCCATATATTAGTAACATACTCAAATATGTCTCCCAACCAATTCTGTGTCATATGAATTCTCCAAGTACAAGTATACCCAAAAAAAATTCTTACCTTTATTTACCTAAAAACCTGTCTTACAACAAACAACTGATCAAGGCAGCCTCTTCCTCTCCTGAA
>JAXCGZ010011798.1:0-64709 GCA_037179515.1 Halocaridina rubra
AAACTGATCCCTTAATTTTGCTTCTTTTTGTCATAACGAACTGTACATTGTTTTGGTTTTCTGTTTTATGGCAACACTGATTCGGTATTTGCCGCCTTTTTCGTCTAGTGGTCTGTTCATTTTTGATACATAAAAATTACTTGAAAATTAATGACTTTTCGTATTGTGATACCTTAAATGATATTGTGGTAATCTTGATATCTTGTCACATTGAACTATATATACATACATGCTCTTATGTTACAATAAACGATACGATCATGCAAACAACACTTACATTATCTACGTAGAAATAAACTGTCTTGAAATATATTCAAGACAAAGGGAGTTAATACTGATTTAGCTGTTACCCACGACAAGCAGCTATGCATTACTTCACAGATTGGACTGTTCACAGGGACATTAGTATCAACTTTGGATAAAGCATTTCTCAATACAGTACTATGCAATAAGTCTTGCAACCACTGCTTGCACCTCGCAAAGCAGAGTACAAACAATTTTCAAGGTGTATGCATTGATTGCCCTCCCATCATGTGGCGACCCCCACATTGAAAAGTTTACTGCACAGTATCAGCAAGGTCTCGATGTCTTCTGTGCTTCTGTTGTCACACAGGGAGCAGATGAGTGTTTATCCAGAATTATACAGCTTATAGCAAAAAGGTTTATGGTCCTACTAGTACGACTATATTGGCTAAACAAGAGGCTATTCAAAATGCTGCATAAAAGGTAAATTCTGTGGCACCCACAAAACACCAATTCTCTCTGTGTAGTTTAAATGTATGGTTTCCTCATATGGATAACACGAATATGTGCCTTGGCTGATAAATTTTGAGTGGAAGTTCTGGTAGATGAGGAAAGGGTTCTAGATGTCTATGCTAAATCGTATTAGTACACTTGAAGCATTAATGAGAGCATATGAAATCACTCTCTGCTTAGTTCTCAAGCTTCCACTTTTCAGATACCTCTTGGGGTACATTATTAATGCATATCTTGAAACTCCAGCTATGAACACACGTTCTAACATATCTCGAGCCCTCTTAACAAGTACGAAGTGTAGGAGATATTCTAACTCACCTCCAACTATATACTAATGAGTCTAAGTCCACTACTGCTAGTTTCTCTTCAGTGAGGACAGCATTTTCTGTGACTTCCACAAATTATAATCGTGGTTGGGGGCTTCCGGATTTGGATTATCACTGTGTTGAAAGATGAATTGTTTGCGATATGGAAACCCCAACAGTACGTCCTTACCTTCTATTCATCCTCATTAGTAGCCCTTTGAATTAATTCTTGTGCAACACTGGAATTAATTATCTCATTACATATGATAAACTGTATGGGTATTGTGTATATGAGTGCTTAAAAGTAGTAGTTCATCTCTGGGAATGTGATTGCGCTTATGCGCAGACCATGCCCATTGCAGTACCTGCAGAAACAAAGGTAGAGGATCGGATTGCTTAAATGACTATCTTTCTTACTACCATTTCCCTACTCAGCAGGGTGTAATATGAAATTTTTAAGTTTGGATTCGTCTCTTATTTGT
Source organism: Halocaridina rubra (assembly GCA_037179515.1). Classification (NCBI taxonomy): domain Eukaryota; kingdom Metazoa; phylum Arthropoda; class Malacostraca; order Decapoda; family Atyidae; genus Halocaridina; species Halocaridina rubra. The sequence continues at coordinate 1,544 of JAXCGZ010011798.1, forward strand.
CTACAGTGGCCTGTTGACCTTCGTCTAGTATTCTTGAGCAGTCATAGATCTGAATGGCCTTGGTGGCCATGAGCTGATCTCTGGAATTGGAACTTAGTTGTCTCCATGGAGCATTTACATCTGGAACACTGGTGCTCACATGATCGTACGCATGGTTTATGTTCTACGCCACATCCATATTGTACGTAACGTAGATTCTTAGAGACAGTGGAGTACATTCTCCTCCATACTTTGCATTCCCTAGAAATCCATGGTATTTCCATCTCATTTTATGCGAGACCAATTAGCTGCCCATGCTTTGTGTTCTGCTTCCCTACATGATAATGCTTATATTTTTTTTTCTCACAAACATGTTATACCAATCTCCTATTACCGACTTGTTCCATAAACACACATAATAGAGGTCAAATTACTAGGGTTTGGCTACAGTTTTCCAACAAGAATCCCTTGTAAGGCTTCACTGTACAGTATATAGTGGAATTCTATGACATGCAGAAGAACATGGAAGTGATATTCCCGTCCCCTGCACAAAGAGAAATAAATAAAATATAGTTTGGGAGAAGAGAGAATAATAGTGAGCATGGAGAGCAAGAAAACGAGAGAATAATAATGATAATCAATATATGACATGGCACAATAAAAGTCTCAAAGGACAATAATAGCAAATATAATATTCCTCTGTAAAGGGTCACAATTGCTTACCCCAACATCCATGTCATTCAGTACAATATTAGTCAACCAGAGATCCTGAAGCATATGCATATAAAATGGCCGCAATTTCCCCCTTATGAGGGGTGGCCAAGTTTGAACACACTTTCACCAGAAGTCAGTTTACTCCCATCACTCCTCTGTGCCACAATTCCCATCACCACACTACTTGGGTCACCCACAAGATTAGTGGGGAAGATCTATTGACGTGAGGCCTATCAGCTAATTGTTCCTTATTTATTCTTTCCCTATGTCTCAGTCATTATGGTGCTCTCTAGTCTAACTTATCCAACATTCTTCTAACACCCATTCTGTGCCTCACCACCTCATATCTCATCTTGATACACCAATTATACCTAAGCACATAATCTTCATTACATTTAATTTAACGTCTCTGCTGTGGGCAATTTCATTCCTTCTATTATTTTCTCTTTGCATTTACTTCTATATACTTATTTCCTTAAACACATATTCTTCATATGGACGTTTAGTCAACTGCTGCACTATACTGTATACCTCACCTTCACTTCCACTAGTCCATTCAGTGTCCAATACTACACCAGACTATTAGAACACTCTCCTTATGCATCTTCCCATTCACTCTCATATGCAATCTACCAACATCAACACTCCTCGTACAGCTCATAGCTTTACTTTTACTAATATTCACCCTCACCCACAACTTCCTACTATCACATATCTTTGCACACCAGTCACCAACTACTTCAGTTCCTATTCAGAATCAGCCAACAGTGTCATGTCATTTGCACATAGGAACTGATTCATTTCCAGTCACTTTCCATTTTCACCGACTAACATTCTTTTGTTTACTTCTCTTACTACTCTATCCATTTGCAAACTGAACTGTGGTGACATTACACAACCTTGATGCACCCTCATATTCACAACAAATCATTGCTCACCATTCCCGACTCTTGCATACATTTGAAGTAAATACAGTGTTTATAATCAGTAACACAAACTAGCTTTCATACAACCAAACTGTTTCTTATACACCATATTATCAGATAATATTTCATGAGTTTGTCAAAAATAAAATTGCTAGTGTAATATTATTTGCTTTGAAATATGATTCCTTCTTAAGAGCGCATGTATGGGTGACAGAGGAAAATTAAAATCAGCAAATTTTTACTGTATATCATTTTGTAACTTCTAAAATGTGCTGACTTTTGCATATTTTAAACATTCAAATAGTTATAAATCACTAATTAAAAAATCTGCAGAGGATAATACTTGTGCGTTACTTAAAGAATACTGAAATATACTTCCTATTAGTTAAATTACGAATTCCAAATGGATAATAGTAGTCGCCGTGGCTCAGTCGGTAGCGTCTCCGACTCTGAGGCGTCAGGTCGAGGGTTCGCGCCCCGCCATGGTCTGAGGTTAGCAAAGGCATGCACTCAGCGTAAGGATTACATCTGCCAAAACAAGTCCTTCGCAAGAAGGCAACCGTCCTAGCCCTTGGTTGATAAGGGAGTCCGTGACGTAAAACCGGAACAAATGGATAATATTTGCCTGCAAGAAAGATTGAGTACACAAGTTTTTTCCTTTATGACATTACTATTTCCATTAAAGAAACTTTGCCAGTACACTGATACTTACCTGAAAATGATTGTGTTGCATTTTCCCAATGCATATTTGATTCCAACCATGAGATGTCTTATCTAGTAATGCCAATATTGACAGACTTATTAATAACAGCAGTGGCATTCCTTTAGTATTGGCAAAATATTTAGAACAAGGTGAAAATCTGAGGGAAGAACACAAAATATGTGAAATCTGAAGAAAAAACAAAATATGAATAAAAAACCATATATTAAGAGTATTTCATTGATATCTTTGACAATCATAGTATTATGAATAATGCATAAATGCATTTAATTTAGTATTTTTAAATTGAATAACTCTGGCACGTGTAAAAACTTTTATTTAACTTGTTACCTCAGAAACAATCAATACCTGCCAAATTGTAGGTTAAAATAAGATGATGTTTTGAGAGGATCATAAATTAACTTGCAATATCAATTTACCACAAGATGACTTAAGAATAAAAGGTACATAAATTTCTTTGCAGATGCTGTTCACTTTATACTATTAGAAGCATTTAATGGGATTGCCTATGTTATACCATTCGTACATCATGAGTCATACTAAATTTTCCTCATAAAGCCGAAGTTTAATATTCCTCAAAGTATTGTTTACTGAAATAATTAATATATTCTCGAAGTATTTCTAACTGAAAACAATCTGGGAATTACAGTTACAGCTTCTCCAACCAAAGAACAACTTTCTTAAAAAATGGTTTTCTAGATATTAGATATAGGCTTACATCGTCCAATATGGATCGATATTTCCAAAGGACTTAATGTTTGGTTTTACCACTTGGAAGAAACTTACAGATTAACATGGTAGTGCAAATTCACACATAGCAATGTTACTTATTCTAAACATCTATGTATGAAGGAATTAGGGGCATCCTACTTGCTTTTCATGATTATAAAGATCATACTCTTAACTTTTAACTTAATCCATATTTCTTTAAATAAACGTGCTTTCAATGAGAAATATCTCAATACATATGCTATACAATATATGTGCTCGACCAAAAGGGAAACTATGATTTTATTACAAAAAACCTCACTCTCATTTTTCACTTACAGTACATGTACTCCCAACACCATATAAAAAATATTAATGCATTTAAAATATTGTGTGAAGATCCAGTGCAGTACAACACACAGGCATCAGGTGCATCGACTATAAACTGTGCAGCTGATGATGATGTCACTATTAAAATGACATATACATAAGCTGCTAACAGAAATATATGCTGTGGGTGATAAAAATGAATTTTTTTCCATGTGCGGAGATGGAAAAATTCTACATGCATTCCTTGTACGTCAAATAATTATACTTGTATTCCTTGCATGTTGTAGGAGGTAAGAGGACGAATAGGACAGAGGAGTGACAACTTCCCATCTCAAATTTTCTTATGTATATCACGAAACGGTTGCCGGAAAATGGGAGCATGGAAAGGGTTCAATAAAGTCCTGCTGGCTAGTACAGTGGTAACGCGCTGGCTTCGCATTCACGAGGTCGAAAGATCGGTTCCCGTCCAAGACCGAGAGTTTAAGCTGTTTACTGGCAGGAACTGCTGTGGTTGGACACCACAGTGGGGGGTTGGGGCTTGCCCTGGCTAACGAATACCCATTGTATTGAAATGGAAATAAAGTTTGTTTGTTTGTTTGCTACCTCTGTACTCTTGCCACACTAATACCAACATTCATTGAATCTTTAGTAAAGAGGACAGTATATGATAATTATAATTTAGTTTTCTGTACATACACTTCAAAAGCTAACAGGACTCAAAAATAAAAAACATAAGGAAGTAGGATTGAATCATTTCCCACCCAATGCATATCTCTTCTGTTTCTCAAGAGCAATTTTTTTTTTTTTTAATACTATTGTATAAAAGTCTTCTATTCCCCTATACCTTTCAGATACCTCACTTTTTTCATACTTATTACCTATTCTAGCAACTTTTAGACAAGAAAAGATGCCTCAATTAATACATTTTAGGTGACCATGACTAAGAAAAGATGCCTTAATTTATAAAATCTCAGGGTAAGTAATTTCAACCATCAGCTATTTAGTGTGCTGAGGAAAATAAGCAACTTTTATTAGAAGAAACAAACTGCAAAACCTCTTCAACCCTATCCTATTTATATACCTCATACCCTTTTCAAAGCAGAGTAAACAATGTCAAAAGCAAATTTATATCTACTACAATTTACTCAGCTCAAAAACTCCGACATGATAAAGTCAGCCACTGAAATTCCAGAAAATCTTATCATACAGTGATAAACTGCCACCTGCAAGCATCAATTTCCCTTTCTTCATAAACACAACAAAGTAATTTTGAACATTATCTACAGGTACGTACATTCTGACTCTCGGCCAACCTAAAATCAGGAAAAAGAGGGAATAGGGTCAATACATATAGAGGGAGCAAATTACAATACGCCTGTGTATCTGATTGTTCGGTAATGTTGACTCCAACGTGATCAGAGCCAATACCACAGGCGGACAATTAATTAGGCATTGCAAAATTTTTAAGTCAGCCAGATTAAGAAGTAACACAGAAGACAGTGAAACCTCATCTCTATCAACCTGACAGGATGTAAACAGATCTCCTCTAGAAATAGATGAAAGAGAAAAACTTACAGATACGAGCACAGAAACATAAAGGGCTAAGCAACAGGTTACTTCTGTAAACATATTAACAAATTAGGTCATCTTTGATTACGTTCATATGGTTTCCTCATTACCGACAGCAACAGCGCTTCTCACGTTTGCAGTTATTTGTATGTGATACTTAATACAGTCATGCAAACAGAGCTGAAGTCAATCATACAAAAAAACATAACACTACCAATCAAGGAGGCAAAAATAATTAATAATGATAATAATAATAGTAAAACTAAAGTCGAAATAAAACTCATTACTGAGGATGAGGAGCACCTGGAGGAGGAGTCTGAGTTGGACCTAAAGCTTGACCTCCAGGAAGGCCATGAGGTGGTCCAGAGGGAGGTATATGCATTGGTCCATGAGAGAGGGCATGCATTGGTCCATGAGTAGGAACATTGGGCACACCATGAGAAGGCATATGAGATGGTCCATGAGGAGGAACATGTGGTGGTCCAACAGGAGGTGCATGTTGAGGTCCTTGGGCAGAGCTTTGGAAAGGAGCGTGTGGAGGGCCTTGAATAGAAGGAACGCCAGGAGATGGAGCCTGAGGGATGCTTTGGGGAGGCGGATGGGTTGAGGTATGATCTGGCACCTGATTTGTCGTAGGTGTCATTGCAGGAGTTGATGGATGCGATGGATACGAAGGCATTACGTTACTCTGAGTAATGGCAGGAGGGACGGAAGAAGCCTGACCCATATTAGGATTAGGGGCACTGGGATTGTTAGGTGAAGGATGATGCCCTACACCAGTAGGAGCTGTAGGAGGATTCGGTTGGCCGGGTGGCATACGGACTGAAGGAGGAGCCGAGCTGCTCGAGTGGTTGGAAGGTGTGGTGGATTGCTGGTCAACTGGAGAGGCAGCGGCAGAGGTGGGACCATTAACAGCTGCAGCAGTACTGGAAGTGGTGGTTGTGGTGCTGGGGGCTGCTGTAGCATTAGGTGCTGATGAGGTAGCAGCAGACGTCACATTAGAAGAGGCTACAGGCAATGAAAGGACGAACACAAAAGGTAAATCATAAAATTAAAGTACAAAAAAGTAAATACTGGATCTCCAAAATCATATCCATTAAAACAACAAATAAAACAAAATCACAAAATAACTATGTGAATAAAAAGGATTTTTTTTTTTAAACAAAGACCATACCGTACTCACAATTGATACTCCAGTCCTTAAGATATACATATAGAAAGTATTTACAAACCATTGCCCTGTGAATGTGTATTGCCCAAACCTGCTATGATGATGAATTAAACATGAAGGGTAATTTACAAATTATTTTATTATTAATTCAAACCCTTTCAATAAAAAAAGACCTATATAATTAATAAGCATGTGAGCCTGAAGTCATTTTAAATATGAGAGAGTGGCCATGTGTTCAGTTCCAAATCAACTATATTTCCATGATGTAATTATTTTGCAATTATGAGAACCCTGACAAAAATGCTTTGCTTGGCCTTTGAATACACATCACAAAAATAAAGAAATGTTAGCATTCCAAAAAATCTTCTTTAGAACACCATAGGAATAGAAAGTTCCATTATATTGCTAAAACTACTGTGCTTATGTATATATTTGAATGTATTTTGCATAGCCAAAATATAAAAAAAAATGCCCATAAGATAATTTTCTACAAAATTTATTTTATCTACAAAACTTTCATGTGTAAACCAAATAATTTTGTACGACCTATCATATATAGTTTTCCTGAAACCATCATCAGTTACTATCATGAATACACAGCTAATTTTCCTTAACAGTAGTTTAGGACAATCGACGGGAGCTCTCACCTTCCATCTTGTCATCCTCTCCACCAACGTCATTTTCCTGAAAAGATAAATTTACAATATTTTGAGACATGCAAATCATACTTGAAAAATAATTACCTGAATTTATACATATACATATGAGAGAGAGAGAGAGAGAGAGAGAGATTATTTTTATTTTATTAATTTATTGCGCCAAGGCGTCAGACATTACATGAGTTCATACAAATATTGCTTCAAATGGATATAAAATCAAGAATTGAACATGGTTTACAGGGAGGTGTACATATTGATAAAACATTGCTGCATACTAACACACAACTCACAGAATGGCAGCACAGAGTACATTATATGCAAAAGTAAAGCTCAGAGAAACGCAGAATGCACAAACAGAATTATATAGCAACATACAGAAAATATATGTATAATTCAATATAATTAATGGCCACCAAAGTGAGGAAAACGAGCAAGAATAACATCAAGGTTGTCATCATTAAGTAAAAATGAGCAGATCTGTATTAAGTTCTGACCTCGTGGTAAAACATCTCTCACTGCGGGGCACTGAAGACAATAGTGGTCAAGAGTGTGAGAGAGAGAGAGAGAGAGAGAGAGAGAGAGAGAGAGAGAGAGAGAGAGAGAGAGAGAGAGAGAGAGAGAGAATGACGAAATAAGAAAATAAACTGAAGCTGTTGTAAATAAGTAGAGTAAAATATGAAGATATACCACAATGTATGAAAAACTAAAATTGTTCAGAATCATATACGAGAAGATATGAGTGGTATGACTGTCAAAAAGAAATACACTAGCTGATAAGATATGATGGTATGACTTTCAAAAAGAAATACACCATCTGATATGATGATATGACTTTCAAAAAGAATTACGCCATCTGATAGTCATATATATGTCATTTACTGACCTGCACTGGAGCAGGAGAAGCAGTTGCTTCGACTGGCGTGGCAGTATTTTGAGGAGCAGGTCCAGTGGCTTCACCGCTATCTTCACGATTAGTAGGGTTGGCAGCTGCTCCCCCTTGAGTTGAAACTGTAGTAGGGCGGGCAGAAAGGCCTTGTGCAGTTCTCTGTCGCTCTTCAGCCTCACGTCGCAGAATTTCTCTTTGTCTTTCAACCATTGCCGCAAATGATGTCTCATCTAGCTTGGGTGCCATGGCCTAAGTAAAATTACACAGCAATGAGATATCTTATTAAGACAAAAATGATGTCTCATCTAGCTTTGGTGCCATAGTCTACATAAAATTACATTGCAAATAGATATCCAAGCCTAAAGTTTCATCTAACTTTGGTGCCACGGGCTAGCTAAAATTATATCGTGGATAGATATCTCATTAAGCCAAAACTGATGTCTCATCTAGCTCTGGTGCCATGGCCTAAGTAAATTCACACTGCAAACAGACACATCATAAGCTTGATTTTATATTTTCTCTGACTTAATGTCACTGTTGAGCCCAGCTTGCCTCTGAATAAGTGAGTAATCCTTAGATACTCCATTTTTAAATCAAAAGACAGAAAAGATTGATTATGTCGAGAGGCCCACAGTAAAGGAAAAACTGAAGTGAAGTAATCTGAGTTTGCACTGTAGAGTAAAATCTAGATATGGCAAAACTTTCTGCATTTTACTACATAAAAAAGAATGTCCTGTACACAGTTGAAGTTTTTTCTAAACTAATTACAAGAATTAGGACATTCTGTAACATACAAAGATGTAGAACATACTAAAGCAAAAAAAAAAGTCCAAGAATTATTATGTACTCTTCACAAGATGACCGTACGTTTTCAAAGAAATTTTAATTTCTGTAAATGACTAATATTTATAATTCACTATCAATATAATAGAAAATCTATACTTTATGACTGCAATATGAGAGAGGGGGCATAGCAAAGCTCCATTGTACTTGGTCTGTCCTAACAACTTCAATAGCAAAAGCAATTAAGGGGATTATGGACTCCAATCCTATTCCCCTATTTTCTCTGTTACTACCTACAACGTGTAGGGTATATTAAGGCGGAATAAATTCTCGATATACTTTTGTTACTTTTGCGTATTCTTATCTTAAGAATGACTCCATATCCTACAGAAGTTAGAAAATGGATATTATTATTGAAAAAGAAGTAAAGGTTTCTGTCATACCTTGTGCCCATCCTACCTCCTCCATTAATTGTTATGGGCATCAGAGTATAATAAGAATATCTCACTATTCTCTTATAATAATATATACAATAGTAAGAATCAAGACTGAACATAATGTATTATAAAATATGCAAAGTAGTATAACTGAACAAACTAGGCAAGTCACAATAGGATGCATAGGTAAACATTACAAGTAACATGCAATATGAAGCTTAATAAAAGTGATCAAATTGATGTAAATAATTATTATATATTGGATGAACAGCATTCTAAATTATTACAATTAATTCCACTGACATTCATTATAGAATTAAAATTCAACCCCTCAAGAGATAGTCCTAAAATAATCAATTACAGGTACAATAAAATACAATACAATACTGACAATAATTAAGATTGGCCAAAAACTGGGAGCTCGAATCAAACGGTGAATTATGTAATAATTTTACAATTTTATGCAGAACTCTTAAGCTCTCAGGCTTTGAGGAAAATATTACAAATTAAGTGTTAGTAGAATAATAGAAACCCAGAAATTCTCACATACAATATATTATATTTATTAATAATATTTTCATCATACTACAATGAGAATTCTTTTTATCAGGCTCACAATTATTTAATGTCTTAACTTTCACACTAAATTAAAGATTATTAACTATTAATGAAGCAGACAGCCAAAGGAAAATAACGGTTTAAAAATGCGTTGCTAATAGCAAGAAGACTTATGCTATAACAAATTAGCAACAAATAAGAACCTAGTATACAAAACCCAAACTTAAAAATTACTAAACTGCAGCAAAATAAAGGTTACTGACATTAACTGTCATGCAGAGTAAGAAATAAAATTATACACATATGAAAATTAAGTTCAACAATAGCAAATAATACTTGTACACTAAAAGATTAGTTTTAAATGCAAGCAGCATGTTGATTAGCCTATTATACTATTACTTATCAGGCTTCTTTAGAGGATATGATATGCAAGTTGCAGAACACTGCAGCTTTACTGGCTTTTAGGAATACATAATGTAACTAATCATTCATATTAAGCCATTGGCTGCAGATTTCGCAAAAAGGAGGCGAACCTTAGCGCTTACTCGTACATTTACCTCTGAAGAAGAGTAAATATATTTGTAAGCACTAAGGTACCGTGTTGGTTCCAGTTTTCCCTTGTAGTCAAAATAGTCACGATGGGAGGAATGTGCAGATTTTTTATTTGTCTTTGTAATCTGGGAAAAATGCTGCAAGTATATAATTTCTTTCTCAAGAAAATATACAGCCAATCTATACAACATGAAGCTCTGAGTGTACTACTAAGAAGCAGTCAGATAGCACATTTCATGCAAACCTACCTTTACCTTCTTCAGTTCTGCTTGGAAACTATCACCTGCCTCCACAAACTTCCTTTTCTTGGCTTCAAATTTCTCTTCGATCTGCTGCAGCTCAGTTTCGAGCTTTTTCTGAAAGAAGGAATAGTGTTTGGTATAAGAAACGTTTGGTGAGACAATGAAGGCACTAGGATTATTCTATGTTTCAGCTGAGTGCAATAAAATATTTAGCATTGCTAGCAATGAATGCAAAGTAAGAATTAGTTTACAAGTAAATGTTAGCAATAAGATAGTGAGTGAATGACCAACTACAGTCACCTTGTGATTTCCGTGAGTTTAAACTACATGAATTTGGATTAGTGCATCTACAAAATACTGTAATAGGAAAAAAACAGTAATCCCTCACTATTTCGCGGTTCACCTAACACGGATTCAGTGCATCGCAGATTTTATTTTATTTTATTTATTTATTTATCTTTTTTTTGGGGGGGGGAATTTTTTGTTTTGTTTTGTTTTTTAGATTATTGTGACACCAGGATGGGCCAAAAAATTATAAAATAAAACAGCCTTTATCAGGCTATAATGAGAAACAGAGATGGAGAGTGTAATGACCTGTCAGATGTGAAGGATTATAAAAGATGTGTAATGAATATCCAGCTCTCTGCTGGGTTTTAATATACTTCTGCATTACTTTCATGATGTCTATTCCAATAATTCTCCTTAGATCTTATTATTATTATTATTGGCGACAATAATTTTCCTTTGATGATGATTGTGGAGATTATTATTATTATTATCATTATTAAGGGCTCATTATTGTTTGTACATCTGTTGGTTTATTTACTTTAATAACTGTGTACAGTGTAGGGGGTTGGCTAGAATAGAGAGAGAGAGAGAGAGAGGAGAGAGAGAGAGAGAGAGAGAGAGAGAGAGAGAGAGAGAGAGAGAGAGAGAGAGAGAGAGAGAGAGAGAGAGAGAGAGAGAGAGAGAGAGAGAGAGAGAGAGGAGAGAGAGAGAGAGAGAGAGAGAGAGAGAGAGAGAGAGAGAGAGAGAGAGAGAGAGAGAGAGAGAGAGAGAGAGAGAGAGAGAGAGAGAGAGAGAGAGAGAGAGAGAGAGAGAGAGAGAGAGAGAGAGAGAGAGAGAGAGAGAGAGAGAGAGAGAGAGAGAGAGAGAGAGAGAGAGAGAAATATTTAATTAACTCTTGTTCATTCAACCAAAACGACATTATTTATTGTAAAAATAACGGTTTAATTACAAATTCGTAATAATAATGATGATAATAATAATAATAATAATAATAATAATCTCCACAATCATCATCAAAGGAGAATTATTGTTGCCAATAATAATAATAATAATGATAATAATAAGATCAAAGGAGAATTTTTGGAATAGACATCATGAAAGTAATGCAGGGGTATATTAAGACCCAGCAGAGAGCTGGATATTCATTACACATTTTTTATAATCCCTTCACATCTGACAGGTCATTACACTCTCCATCTTTGTCTCTCTTTAGAGCCTGATAAAGGCTGTTTTATTTTATCATTTTTGGCCCGTGCTGGTGTCATAATCATCTATAAAAAAAAAAAAAAAAAAAAAAAAAAAAAAAAATATATATATATATATATATATATATATATATATATATATATATATATATATATATATATATATATATATATATATATATATATATATATATATTAATAATAATAATAATAATTTTTTTTAAGATTATTTTTATTTTTTTAAGGTGTTCCTACTTCGCGGAAATTCACCTATCGCGGCCGATCCCGGAGCCGAGCCCCCGTGATAAACGAGGGGTTACTGTACATGTTTAATACGAGCGAGAAAAAAAACGAGATGCTGAATGGAAGAAAAATGGACCTAATGACCATTAACCAGAGCTTGTGTCTTTGTTTGCAGTGTGGTTGGTCAGTACCCTCTACAAAATGGGATTTTCACCCTTATTGGAGTGATTTATGACTCTCTCTTTATATATATATATATATATATATATATATATATATATATATATATATATATATATATATATATATAGATAAATAAAATAAATAAAGAGAGAGAGAATCATAAAACATTGTTGTACTAATACATCAATGACTTATGTGGAAAATAATTCCAGTAAGGTTAAAATCCTATTTTGTAGAGGGTACTGACCAACCACACTGTAAACAAAGCCACAAGCTCTGGTTAGTGATCATTAGGAGCATTTTCTGAATAATCCAGTCGAAAGTCGTTATGGCTTAGAACTGTGATCACTGCTACCACACACCTGTTGTCCACCATATACACAGTGAGTTAATTTGTCTATTTTTTTGTTTATTTGTATATCTATAATACTGAACTTGTTTACATTTGCTTACTTACTTAAGTATATCAGCTTGATTATGAACTTGTAAAATGTGTTTTACTAGGTTGTTTCTTTGGTATAGTATACTTATACATGCTTGTGGAACGTATTGTATATTAACATTATTCCTTATGGAAATAGATTTGAATGACACAAGCCTTTTGAGAACCTATCCTCGCATTAATTCGAGAGGTGGCTGTATAAGATAAAAGGGAGACAAGTTGCAAGACTCAAGACTGGTCATGTAAATGGAAAAGACGAGGTAAAATTCAAAGATCCGAGCAGTGTTTCCCAACTTTTCTGTTCTGTTCAGACATCAATCTAACTAACTTTCTAAACAGCAGCTCCAGCAGTATCCTACTACAAAGCAATGCTCAAACATGCAAAAGCAATTCCACTTAAGTTTATTTTCTTGACAAGGTTCAATCCAAGGGACTTCAATTTACTCATTATATAAAACCACAACTCTTACTTAGTGTTGTTTCCTCATTATTCATAAGCGACTTCAACTCAGCTCTTATATAAAACCACGACTCTTTTACTAAGTGTTATTTCTTCATTACTCTTAAGGGGCTTCAATTTAGACCTCAACTCTTATACTTTGTGTTGTTTCCTCATTATTCTTATTCTACAAGCATTATTTTAAAAGGTGTTCTGAAAAGCTTGGCAAAGTACATCTGTCTTTGATTTTAAAGCAGTAGCCTCACTCTTCCAGTGGTGCATAATGTGTCTCTAATAATACTAAGACCCTTGTTCACTTACTCAGTGGGTGACCAAAGGAGGGTTTAAAGTTTGTGGTAGCCCTTTATCAACAGAAAACTGAGAAGCGTGATTGAGGGATATTAGCTTCTGATGCATGTATGTGCTTTGACTCAACCACCTTCCTTACAGGTAGGATTGTGGCCAAGGTTTGTTATTGATGTTGCATTGACACTAATATTTATTACTCTGCCGCTAGACTTTAAAACTTACTAAAGGAACACAGATTCACATAATTGGCATCCCTTTGCAACACAAAGTTTGCCAATATCATTTTATATTTGTTATACAATTTAATTTTCGATTATCGGTTTCTTTCTACACATTACAGAAATGTCAAGTAAACCTTAGTTCAAGTGAGAAGAATAAAAAAAAAATTAAACGGGAATACTGTAGGTACAACAGACTTATAATTTTGATTTCATTAAATGCGAGATATACATAAATGGTAGAAATTTTTTTTTGAACACTGACTCTCATAGTACAAAAATTTCAGCAAAACCACTATACTCTTAAAACAAGTTTGCAGTATGCCAACAAAATATATGTAAGCCCTACATGGGATGTTAGGAGGGGCATCCAAATTAATATCCTAGCTCCAAGCTGTCTGTTTCCATCCCCATTTATCAGGATTAATTGCGACAGATGCATAATACTTTACAATAGCTTTTATGACGTCTTACCTGATGCATGGTCAACGACTGCACCTGCCGGCGCAAGACTGACAAACGGTGGCTGGTAACGACGGATCGTACATCTGGCACAACAGTGTCTGAGAAAATTTCATTAATAAGCCGATGGTTTCGTACGTAACGAGCATGAGACACGTGCTTTACGCTTAATCCATCATCATAATCTGAAAATAATATAGCGATAGGTTAAAAAAATACTAAACAAACGTATACATAACCCTGAATTTTACTTTAAATTTAAAAGCTATATTCTCTGGACTGTAGTATGCCATACTGTACAAAAATTATGACTTTAAACAGTGTATATCTGTCTGAACTTGCTAAAGGGAGGCAAGCAGAATACTGCTTAATAATATTAATACCAGCTTTTTTGACTAATACATAAGAGTATAATTTATTCAAATGCTGGTCTTTAGAGAGTCCCACAGCTAAACAATGAGCTTCAAAATGGAACCACCATACTGGCATCTCATATAGTTTCATACTACAATAATTCAGCGTTGTAAACAGATAACAGAGGCACTATAGTAGCAAATTAGGCTGAGCAGTTGAGTCGGGAAGTGAAAGACTCAAGTTCGAGTATATCATTAGGAAGGGCATCCAGCCTTAATTCCTCAGCTCCATCCTGTTTTAGTCTATCCTCACTCAACTAGAGATTAATTATAACACCATAAGGCAAAGAAAAAACTAAATAAATTTCGTTTGTGTGTCTACAGAACCTAGATACTAACCATCTTCATCCTCTGCAGGCTGGATGTCAATACGGCGATCAAGCTTGGTGCTAACAGCCGTAGAACTTGAAGAACGATCCAACACTTCCTTTTCTTCAACAGCTGCCGTCCCTGCTGAAGGGTTAAACCCAAGTGAGTTTATTGAGAAACATCAATCTTTATTCTTTTTACAACCTACAGCATAAAACAAAGGAAAACAGCTAACAAGGCATTATTCACCCAATATGTGGAAATGAAGGAAGACTCAAGAAAATTTATTGATAATGAAGTCCATCTTACTTTTATATGATTCCTAAAGATAGTATTCAAGATATTACTGATATTTAAGTAGAAGAGTTAGTACTAACAATTCTAAAATTAAATTTAAAGGACATAAAGTGTCTCCTCATGTAGCAAATTATCCTCAAATCAGCCAACCTGAGGCCATAAAATTTAACCAATTCATATAAAATTTAAGAATTTTATGACATAATCTAAAAATTCAAATTGCAAATGTATCTGTTTCTGATAAACTTGCAAACATAATTGTCTAACTTAAATACAACTCTAATTCCCAAAACTAATGAAGTACCTTAGAGTAATGACTAATTGGTTACAAGAGGATAAGGTGTTGGCGAGTCACAAAAATGATAAAGAACTGTATTGACACACATTTTGCTTAATCTCCTTTGAATATGATTCAATTCAGTTACTCAAACCCAAACACCTTTTCCTTTAATAGCCGAGTTCACAAAATTTTGTGGATTAATATTGCGAGTGCGAATACTGCTCACTGGCTTTACAAAGAAAAGCATCCAGCATTGTATAAGAAAGACTGCTCAACATGTGACTTACAGGATGGTAATATTCCAGGACAGCATGTTGAGAACATTTAAGAAAATTTAGTGCCTCTCAATCGGACTGACTTGCAGAAATAAAGCCACATATGAAAAGTAAATGGAATTTACTCCTAATTTTTGATAGCTACGGGCTGCCATATGAAATTATAATACATAATAATCCATTTAAAATACAAGGTGAAGATATTTCTAGATACAGAACATTTACAGAATGAATGAGACAAATTTGGTTAAAAAATCAATATAATTATAAGAAAATATGATGTAATAAGTACTAACACACTTTATCTTCACAATATTAATATGCTGAAACAGAATTTAAATACACAAAAAATAATGAAACATTTTGCCAGCATCTAAAAGTAATGACTTCTAAGGGTAAAACTTACTTTGGGTCAAAGAAAATGGATTACCAGTCATCTTTAGAGCCTACTTTGTCAAAGAAAATGGAATACCAGAGATCTTTTAAACTTACTTTGAGTCTAGGAAAATGGAAAACCAGTGATCTTTAAATGTTATTTTGGGGCAAAGATGTTGAAATACCAGTGAATTTTAAATCTATCTTTGGGTCTAAGAAAATGGATTACGTGTGATCTATTAATCTTACTCTGGGTCAAAGAAAATGGAGTACCAGCGATCTTTGAAACTTACTTTAGGTCTAAGAAAATGGTATACTGGTGATCTCTAAATCTTACTCTTGGTCTAAGAATATGGAATACCAGTAATCTTTAAATTTTACTCTGAATCTAAGAAATTAGGCTATCAGTGATCTCCAACACTTACTCTGGGTAAAATATGGAACACCAGTGATCTTCAAAATTTACATACAGTTATAGAAAATGGAGTACCAGCAATCTTTAAAACTTACTTTGGGTAAAAAAAAAAAAAAAAAAAAAAATGGAATGCCAGTGATCTCTCACTTTTACTGTAGGTCTAAGAAAATGGAATACCAGTGATCTTTAAATCTTACTTTAGGTCTAAGAAAATGGAATATCAGTGATCTTTAAATCTTACTTTGGGTCTAAGAATATGGAATACATGTGATCTTTAAATCTTACTTTGGGTCAAAGAATATGCACAAGTGATCAAATATTGGAAAATTACACACATTAAAGAAGGAACCAGGTATGTTAGTGCTTACAGCAAGAAGTAAACTATTGTGCCTTGAGCGTGATGAGAAAATTAACGTATTATTACCAACAAGAGTAAATTTTAAAAGACATTACAGTGTATGAGAATCAGATTGCCTCTTACAAAAACAAGACTTTAATCCTTATAACTGTATATTACTATTAGTTGTAACTACTTGGAAGTCTGATGTGTAACAATGTAGCTTCTGAATACAAAAATCTGAATTATTATCCATTGTAACTCTGGAAATCTGACGTGAAACAAAATAGCTTATGACGACAAATATAAATTTGTGTTATTCTTTGGAAATATGATGTGAGGCAATAATGGCTATGAAGACAAATATCAGTAAAGTTCTGCTCTGACCACTTCATTAAGCTAAAATCAAATAACACTTGAATCATATTTGAAAAGGAGCAGTTTAAGTCGATGCATACTGAAGGTAAACACTATGAAGTATTCATACATATACAAAGGATCCAATTATCCTTGTACGGAGGTTGGCCAAGTCAAAACAC
The DNA here is from genome assembly GCA_037179515.1 of Halocaridina rubra. Taxonomy (NCBI): domain Eukaryota; kingdom Metazoa; phylum Arthropoda; class Malacostraca; order Decapoda; family Atyidae; genus Halocaridina; species Halocaridina rubra. Next base: position 18,808 of record JAXCGZ010011798.1, read on the forward strand.
ACACATTCCCAAAAGCTAATATACCTCCATCACTCCTATTAGCTCCTTGGGGATAAAGGGTTGTCACTATCCCTCCTACCACTCTGCTTGGGTCACCCAAAAGGTGAAAAACAGGTATTATAAAAGGTCAGAAGTCTCCATAATGCCCTAATATTCTTAATTCTACTATCAGTTCCAGTGCCCTTAGAAAAAAATTCCCAGGGAGGGATAGTCACACTCTCTTCTGCTATTCCAATAATTCATGTACGATACATAGAGAATGTGAAGGTAATATGATCTGTATACTGCATACAAGAAAGGAAAACCAATTTCAAAAGATAGCCACATCTAATCACTCTCATACGTTCAATCAGCATGCATATGGCCTAATAATAATAATAAAAAAAAACAATAATAATAATAATAATATGGGTGATGAAATAAGAGAAAAAAGTGTCTCATTTACTATCTGAACGAAAAAAGTTTTACATCAATATTCTTTCTGAGTAGTAAAAATAAAGTAATCCAATTAATTCACTGCATACGAGGCATTACAATGTTTTTATTGCAAATATGTAATAATGATAAATGTAATATGTGTTAAAATATGATAATACATTATCTACTCTGAATAGGTAGAATTAAAATTAAAATTTTCGGAAAAAATGTCATTTATAAAATACTATTATCAACATAACGAAACTGAACCTTCATGCATTAAGATAAATGTCCACAATATATGAAAAATCAACATATAAACAGACTGATAAAGTTTTAATACAGTTAATATACCTGAGTAATTAAAACACTTTATGAGTACAATGCCCTTTTTGCATCTTATTTTGAAAATGATTAAAATGACATCAGATATAAGCAATAAAATGTCGCTATACACATGCAAAATATCAATTAAATACTCACCTTTCGTTTTAGCATTCAAATAAGCCTGATAACTGGGTGATGCGTGATAGTTTTTCATAGCCTTTTCATACTCAAGCTGCAAAAACAAAATACCACAAATGCAAGTTGTTTTCAGTGTGGGGAGCTCATGTCATGGTGCTATACACGATCGCATTTTAAGTGCATTATTTGCAGTAAAAAAAAAAAAATAAATAAATACTCGGGAGGAGAACTTGTTGCGTACTGCATTATTTGAGTCCGAAAGGCATACGAAAAGGGCATAGTTAAGGAACAAGGAAATAAGTATTGTGATGATGGTCAAGTGTGAGGTTATAGATGCCAACACAAGCAAACAGCATACCATGCAATGAAATAAATGTGGTTAGTTTCATAGTTATTTCTAATATCTGAAGAAAAGATTGTTTATAGCATACCTATGTTTTTCTTTATTACCTTGACAATGGTTTTCTATTAATATTTTTGACAAGACAAACCTAAAACTGAATATATTGTATGACCAATTTCATTAGCTTTTTAATTGTATTCTACTTTTTTGTTCTTGTGGTATATTAGTTTCCGGTGTGCTCTGACTTAGCTACCACTCCTTACCAGGGGGATTATGGCCACTGTATACGTATGTGTGTTCTTTTCTGTTTCCTCGGTATGTTCTACACCAGTAGTTTAAACATTACTTTTGGGTAAACAATAAAACTGTAGATGGCCCTGATATAATGGTTTTTAAGCACCAATTCACTTGTAACTTATTCTGCTTGTACTAGGTAATTATATGGATCTGCTGTAACTACAAGTGTTGTTTATGGGAATATTTATACTGATATGTGACATCAGCTACAGCTGTCAGACCTGATGGAAGAAGATCCTTGCCCACTTGCCCTGTGGATGACTCAAACAGGGTGGTGGAGGGGAATTGTGGAAGTCCTTGCTTCCAAAGAAGATAAGAAAAGTGATCGAGGTATATCAGTTTTTGGTGAACGTGTGTGTTTTTACTCGGCCACCCCCTCTACACAGGGAATTATGGCTAATATGTATGTATGTATATACATGACACCATTACAGTTCGAAAAAAAAAAAAATTGTACATCAGCTAATGCATATGAAATCAAAACTACCATTTTTTTCTTTTATAAAGGATACCATACCAAACCCTAATGAAACTAGCAGGTGGGCATAACAGCAGAAAAAATACGAAAGAATATTAAATACAACTGGCAACTTCTGTCTCAACAATCCTCAATAGAAATTTTAAATTAAAATAATTAAAACTGTCTGTTTGCAATACATCTCATGTCCTACAAAGGAAAAAATTCCCATGAATATTCCTTCTATTATGTCCAATAATGAAAGTAATTCCCATAAATATTCCTTTATCATGTCCTACAAAGAAAGTAATTCCCATATACAGTATATATATAATTCCTTATGTCCTAAAAAGAAAGACATTCCCATAAATATTCTTTCTATCATGTCCTACACAGAAAGTAGTTCGCATAAATATTCCTTTTACCATTTCCTACATAGAAAGTAATTCCCATAAATATTCCTTCTTTTATGTCCTACAAGGAAAGTTGTTTCCATAAATATTTCCTTCTATCATGGCATTCAGAGAAAGTCGTTCCCATAAATATTCCTTTTATTAAGGGACTAAAATAGAAAATACAAAATGAAAACTCAAGAATATACATTCTCATAAAATTTAGTACCATTAACATTAGAGCATGCAATCAAGCATCATGCAATATACTATGGTGCATAAATAATGGGCCAAATTCTGAAACATCACTCAAGTAAATCTAAATTTTCATGAATATATTTTTAAATATCAGTATAGCCAGACGATATGATGATACTTTGATACTATTAACTTCTTTAAATATTAAACTTGCTGAAAAAGGGCTTCAACAAATCGAACCAAGATTGGTAAATAACTTCACAGCAATTTTCTTTTAAAATCCTTTGAGCAATTACTGAAAATGCAATGTGTTTCCCTAAGTTGCCTAGTTTGTTGGACTTCAGTACTTTCATAAACTATGAAATATCTTTCCTTGTGAGATATAATTTAAATATTTTATATCATGTTCTTCACATCAAAATTAAGCTTAAAGCTATATATTCAATCTTTCTTTAATCAAACGGATTTTATCAAATATAATATCCTAAAACATCAAGCGCAAATCATTTTTACAAGATGACAAATATGGACTAAAATAAATGAAGAATGCCTTTCACCATTACTCGTATTCATTTACAATTACAGAGACAATATTCATTATGTAAATTTTGCAAATAGCATTTAAAGTTTATCTGAGTCCTTTGACATATGAGAAGTTGGCCCATTATTCTTATTCTTTCCAAAGGCAATATATACCATAGGTACAGGCATGCATAAGAAAAATCAACAAACAGTAAGTAAATTTCACTAGAAAGTGAACGGTTTTGACCACACGACATGTTACCCCTACGGTGCTGCTGCCATTTTTGACAGTTGCATGAAACTTGCCAAAAACTGTGCTGCTTTTATTTCCCATCCCGACATCCTAACACCTACCTTTCGACTTGGCTGCCAGATATTGTTGGTAAGCAGGCGAGTTGTGATAAGCCTCAAGAGCCTTAGTGTATTCAGCCTGCAAATCAAAGTTCATCAGCACCATTCTAACTTACCCATATCTATTAAATCGTCTAATTCACTTAAATGAAACTTTCAGGTCATTTTGCTCTTGCCCCACATATATTCAAAACAGCAGCAACACTAAAAATAAACTTCGACCACTGTCCTAAAAATGTAAGCCATAAAACTTAATGGTACGCTTATGACACTTACATAAAGAACTCTGGCTAAATATTTTCAGTTATTTCTGTGGCCAACAAGATCACTGTAATTTACACTGCCTATGTAAACGCTAAAAAATTTCAAGTAAATAAACCAACATTGTCTACTTGTAAAAGCATGACAAAATCATGATAAAAGGAAGCTTTAAGCAAATCTTGTGGCCATTCAAAGCACATCACACCATATAGCCCACAGTAGAAAACTTTTTTGAGGGATATCACATCAATGACCAGGAACAGAAGCATTCAGAGTGTTCATAAAGTCTTGCCTGGAAGACTATTAATGGCCAAATAACATTTGCAATCACAAGGTATGAGCTGGACTAGCATAAAATTAAATTTCAGCATTTATTGAACAATTAGTCACATGAAGTGCACATGTATAGAATTTACATCTCCAATGGAGATCAATATCAGAGATAATTAATTAAGTTGACATTTCTAAAAGGATTTGACTTTATCTGGTCCTGCTCAGCTAATGACTGCTTCTACTAAAAATAATTTATATTACTATGAGCACAAGGAAAAGATTAAAGTCAATATCTGAATTTCAGAATTATAACTTTAACCTTCTTCTACGTTCCGCATAACTTAAAATATAACATCTAACATTAAACAAAAACTAAACTACATTCTGCAGCGAGAGGGTACATAAATACTATCAGTCCTGCATCCCAGAGGCTTCATATTGGACATTATATATCCACCACAAAAAATAAGTATCAGAATCAAGAGGGCAAATTACTGCACCACTACAAGAGCCATTCCCGTCACCAGGTACACTAAACCATGCAGTTCTAGATCACCTTACTCTTACATTATACCGTCTATAGATGCAATGCATTCTAGCTAATATACTGTACTCTAACAATGTCCCAATTAGAAGTAATATGTATATTTTTAGATGGACATATTTAGGATATTATATAATTTTTTGGGGGGATGGGAAAATACCAAGATAAACATAAAGGTATATTGGGTAATAACATGCAAAGTATATTTTTCACTAAATAAATTAAGTTATCCACCTTTATAAAGTTTAGCGAATGGTGTAAAAAAAAAAAAAAAAAAAAAAAAAAAAAAAAAAAAAAAAGGTATCTGTAAAAAATTACATCAATCATAATACCTGTTACATGAGAACATCTATCACTACATCTAAATTTTAACATCTTGTTTCTTACTATAAAAAGTTATCAATTACCTCTGAGTACTAAATTATGCTAATTGGGGTCACATTTTAAGATCTAAGCAAAGCAGTGTGAAAAAAATTATAGACAAAATCTACTCAAAGGTATCTTATAAATTGTCATTAAAGTTATCAGAGATCCTACACAATAACTGTCTAAATTTTCAAACAACAAGGCAACACTTGTCAACTTAAATGATTCACGTTTTCACTGTTATAATATTTTCTATATTATTTTCATACCCACATTAGAAACCAATAATCGGTGCCCAAGTACAAATGTATTGATGAATTGTACTTTGAGTAGCAAGAGAGAGTCTCTGCCTCTTATCTTCTACTCCTTTCAAACAGGAAGCCAATCAAGCATGATGAGAATCTATATAATGATACGGATACTAGAAAAAAAAAGAGGAAATTTTGTTAGGTGCCACATGTGACAGAAAGAAACCTGGCACATGTAAAAAGGAAGGAACTTCTGAATGCTCATATGGAACACCTGCAACAAGTAAGGATTCCAGAGAGGATTTTGTTAGGTGTCTAAAGAATACAGGAAGATACTGGCACATGTCAAAATGAAGAAGCATTTGAATGGTCAAACAGAACACCTGCAGCAAGGAAGGGCTTCAGAAAGGATGCCTATTCTTGAAGGATGTTATAGTAGCAGTATATGTGAACAATCTCTACTGCAATCTTATTAAACGTGGAGAATTTTGTACTTTCTCATCTCTCAGGCAGGTCCTATATATAAATATGTAGTGATGACCCAACCATAATGTAAAAATAGTTATAAATTACCATTCGTCTGGGCTCAGGTCTTCAACAGGAAGTTGCCTTCACTATGTTAAAACTCTGAGGGTCAAAGTAAAATACTGAAATCCTCCATATCTCCCTGACCCATTCATAGCCTGCTGGCTAGTACAGTGGTAACGCGCTGGCTTCGCATTCACGAGGTCGAAAGATCGGTCCCCGTCCAAGACCGAGAGTTTAAGCTGTTTACTGGCAGGAACTGCTGTGGGTGGACATCACAGTGGGGGGTTGGGGCTTGTCCTGGCTGACGAATACCCATTGTAAAATGGAAATAAAGTTTATTATTATTATTATTATGATGGCAAGGGAATAAGGCACTATATTTTCACACACTTCTTGTCAGTCCACCTTAAACCACTCACTTTCCCTATCTGAGCAAAGAAAATTTAAAAGTGCTTAGAGGGGAGGTATTATGATTTCCTGATCAGTGGTGATGATTTGGCATGAAAATCTGAAAGTCTTGCTGGTATTCGCTGAAATATCCATCAGGACAAATGCTTTTCAAACTTTGATAAGTTTGCTAAACAGAGCAGTGGTGGCATTTCTTCTTGTAATCCATGACCTTTCTTTTCTGTTCCAAGAAGGCATCAATAAAGCTTGAACTAAGTCTACACATCTGCTTCCAGATCAAGTATATCCCCTTTCTAATGGTCAAATGATAACCATAACTCAAGATGAGAATATTTTTTGCTATACAATATTAATTGCAATATTTGAGAGATGCAGTATGGCATTCATGTTGAAGTTAACCTGACGTCCTTTCACCTAAAACAATTAAAAACAAGACAGGAGTGTTTAGAATTTGAAGAAAATTTTTAGGCAAGAGAGGAATGCTTGCATCATGTGTTCGAATGTCTCTGTATGCAACAAAACCACTACTTCTTACGTCTATTTAACCTATATACTGGGTCACCACAGTAAATGTAAAGTTTGGTACAATCCGTCTTCATTGCTTGGCACTTTTCAACAGCACTTATAAGTATGACATGGTGGCATTTACAGATAAACAACTCTTGGGCTGCATGGAGTTACTACCAAGCAATTCAGGAATATTATCTTATTATCTAGTTAAAAAATTGATAAAAATTATTAAAAAGTAACAAATAAAAATGTATGGTATCAAAACCTCAAAGAGAGTTCTAAACTATTCGAGCTTACTGCTTTGCTCAATTTTAAAGCTACCTCAGTGCCTTACTATGACTAAAATTATGATTTGCAAGATACTTTTGCAAATTGTGAATAACATTAATTTTACTAGATATATAATCATAAAGATAATTCTGCCTCATGAATTTTTTGCTGATTAGATATTACCTTTTCTGCTTCATATTCATCTACATAATCTTGCTTGTCGGCCTCCGGAAGGTCACGCCACATAGATCCAATGATTTTGCCAATCTCCCATAACTTCAAGTCATTATTAGCTGCTTTAACTTGATCCCAGACCTATTATATAAGCCAAAATAAATCCAAAAACAATTAAAAAAACACTGAAAAAATATATTAATTAATCCAAGATACAATATCCTGTCATACATAATGGCAATTACAAATTGTTCTATTTAATTGAGAATACTTTGGAGAAGTAAATTTAACAGTGTACTAAGTACAAGATATATAGGTACAGTAAAGTATTCTTCTGTTATAATAATGTCCAAGTCTTCTACATATGCAGAACTACCTTAAGTCTTACCTTCCGAGAGTATCTCATGTAGGGCATAAGAGGCTTGTCTGGTGCCTTGGGTGGTTTAGGGATCCTTCCCTCGCCGCTTTGCTAGAAGTAAGAAATGTTGACAATTGCCATTCTTTACTTGTTTAAACGATGTTTTCCCTTAAACACAAACAATCATGCATTATTCCATTCCAGAGTTGGCATTCTTACTTGCAAAAGCAAGAACTGACTAGGTATGCTAGCAAGAGCTACTTTTTTGGATATTCTAGATAGCAACAGCTAGTACTGAAAATAGGAGTAATAACTACTTCAAATATACAGTCTAAAAGAATGGAAAAGACATCTCTTAGAAATATCCTGGGAAAGACTGCAACAAGTATACAGATATTGCAATAAAGGCTATGGTACCAATGCCACAATAAGAAACACTATGATAAATAAAAACCTATGTAGATATTCATGGCCTCAAATAAACAATAAAAAAAAAATGAAAAGGCAAATTCCAGCGGTGTGGAACGAACTCCAACTGTTAAGAGCAAAAAATTGAAAAGGCCTTTACACAGGAGTCCATACTGCAACTTTAGGGGTACAGACAATTTGCTGCTAAAGAAAATCATTACCTCTACATCATTCCCATGATAATATATACTAATATCCATGTATTGTATATCAATCAAGCTCTACAATTAAAGTATTAACATATAATGAGCTAACAAATTGACCTTTTCAAATATCCAGTAGACACTTCTATGTGTTCAAGGAATATATAATCAAAAGTACAATATTAAGTGAAAAAATGCATTAAAAAAGAAAAAACTTAACAAAAATGAAAGCAACATAACATCCACTAGTGCAGTGTGTATACGAATGAACATGAGCAAGTAATAAATTTCAGGCCATGTGAATATCTACATATTATCATTTATACTGGAGTCTGTTCATACATCAGTTATCAAATGAAATACTGGAAGGTTCTACTTCTCTCTACTTTGAAACAAAGTAATCTCTTACAAGTAAAATTCAGCAATGGTGCGTCAGAGTGTATAAAATTATGAAATGTTATAATTATAACTGTTTGCATAAGTTCAACATCGATTAAAATAGAGTCAATATACTGATACAGACAGTAAAAAAGACCACAATAAAACTGCATGGTATAACACACTATGAATAACTCTCTTAATAGAGACTTTGTCAAGTATTGCAAGAGTTTTGTATATTCAGAGAAAACATGACGCACCGATACCTCTTAATACCTTACTCACCCCCCCCTTGCCTGTCCCCATTTTCTGGGGGTTAAAGGCAGGATTTCCCAGGTGCGAAGAAGAGAATGGGCTAGGAACATTTGCCTCACCGACTCCCTTCGACGACGACGACGGGGTGTTTGGTGTCCTTGCCAGTCGATCTTTGTTATGTTAAAAGAAAATAAATATGAATTAGTTTATGATTAATGTATATCCATTTGTAGGAACATTACAATTAATCTTATATGTAATCAACAAACTACAATAGCATAAAAATTACTAGTATACTAACTTGAAATACAGGCACATATTTTTCTTTTAATTCTGCTTGAAAAGTTCAAAGGAAATAAAAATATGATAACCTTATTTTACATTTCAAAATTTATTTTTGTTTTATAAAACCGAAACAATTTTCGTGTCTGTGTAGGATTTTATTGAAGTCCCTAGTTCATTACTTAAGTAACACTAGTTTCTTATGAATAATAATGGTAATTAAAGCACTGACCCATTGCTCTGTAATTAAAACTGGGGCCTGTGGAGAATTAAATGCAGTTCTGAAGCAATGCTATCACAGTGTCTATGAAGAAAATCTCGGTAATGTTATGAAAATCGAAGGAATTAAAAAAGTTCAAGATAATTATGACTTTTTGGTACTTTTGCAAAACTACTATTCTCAGGATATAACTAACGCTCAATAAATATAACAATGGGATTTTAAGATCTTTTCCAGTGTTATGTGCCAATTCTCATGCTTGGGGCGTTTCCAAATATATTCCTTTAAAACAACTAACAAATTACATTTTCATAGTAAAATCTGTAAAATGTCATAAGATTTAATAACCTTGCATGATAAACATTTCATTCCCAGGGTAAAGTTGAGTCCACATGCCTTAAAACATAACTACAAATAATGGATCTCGTGAAGATGAGTAAACCCCAGAGCCCCATGTAAAGTTAAATAACCCATTATATTATTAGGCTAGGTTAGCAAGGTTGAGGTGAGGTCAGTTTGGTTGTTAGGTGATTTGCCCTGTAAACATGAATAATCCTAGAGTACCCTGGGTTACTCTTCTTTACAAGCTCCCAAATAACACCTCATGTGAAAATATACTAAGGCCATAACAAAATAAATATATACAAAAGCAATCATGCTCAAATGCCACATAAGGGGTCAGCCAAAGCATATGATTATTATTAAAGGTTTGTCTTTTAATGAAGTGCATATGGAAAAAATGAGCTCTTCATATTCGAGAGAGAGAGAGAGAGAGAGAGAGAGAGAGAGAGAGAGAGAGGAGAGGAGAGAGAGAGAGAGAGAGAGAGAGAGAGAGAGAGAGAGAGAGAGAGAGAGAGAGAGAGAGAGAGAGAGAGAGAGAGAGAGAGAGAGAGAGAGAGAGAGAGAGAGAGCATGCAATAAGTTTTACGAGTATACAAAGATGGTAATCATATATTACTTAATAAATAAAAATTGCTGTAAATTTCAATTACAATTCACATTTACAACCCGAAACAGGTTACGCAAAAAAGAAATTCAATCTTAAATTCTAATCTTTACATCATATTTCACTCTTTTTACGTATTGAAAATACACAAGTAATATTTCTTGAATATGAAACCATAAATATCTTATATGGTTTCAGTTAACGATAAAAAAATATAAATAATCTTTTAAAGGAATTGAACTTCCTAACCATATGATAACTGCTCCATTAAACTACACTGCTTACAACCACATATGTCAACATCACTAATAATAACCATTGTACAAAATGGAAATAAATGTTTTTGTTTTTTTTTGTTTTATATACACTCCCTAGAGGCTTTGTGGAAACGCCTGGGATTGACAGTGGCCTTCCTTAGGGACTCAGGGATGTTTAGACAGGCAGATTAAGGAACAAAAACAACAACTACTCCAGTAAAGTAGGTACTGAGAGACTATTCTCCAAAAGGAAATATGCTATAAGACTAAGAACCATATGGTAAAACTTGCAACAAACTAATTAGCATAACATGAATTTCAGCACAAAATATAATTGTTCAAGCCATAAAGTTAAATGCTTAGAAAAAATCTGCCAATGACAAAATGACACCAAAAGAAATCTCTCACTTGCATGTTTAGAATATGATAATATAAACTACAAACAACTTCTAAGCTACATAGCTACAGTAAATATATACCATAATATATTTTCATACATTATTTTCAACCATTTTATACAAGTAAACAATTCTTCCTCCAACGTCATTCTCTCTCAGTCTGGCGGAAGCCAGACTGAATTTCTACATTAAAATATTCCATCGTCATTTTTTTGAGCCTAAAACTGAAGAGTAGATTCTGATCTTTTCACCAACGATACAGTTTTATATCAAAGACTCTTTTTCCTTAATAAGGGCTAGGAGGGTGCCTCCTTGAAAGGGACCTTGGTTTTGACAGTGTGACCATTACCCTGAGTGAATGCGTTTTCTAACCTCAGACCATGGTGGCTCTTGAACCGAAGATCTAACAAGAGTCCCCTGCTTTAACCCCCGGCTACGGCAGCCACTTTGCCCTTCTCAAAAATATTTAGGAAAAATTATCCATAATCAGCACAAGAATAAGCAGCAATGACGTCAAAAGTGGCAAAAGAGCTTACAGTCAGAGATAAAAAAAAAAAATTCTAATGGGTCCGTAGCAATGAAGATGCATTCATTTACGTTAGCTTTTCCTTATTTAAAGAAAATAAGAAAGCAAACATTCACTGATACCACCACTGATAAAGCAGTACCTTCCCATAGAGCCAAGATGTGGCCCTGTTAATTCACATCAAAGATATGGTGACCTATATTGGGAGCTCAATGAGAGGGTGCCAAAACTAAGGGGATATACATCCTCTTGAAAGGCGTCATGGATTCATACGTATTGACAAAAAATGATAACTGTATGGTGGCATATCTCAAAAGTCTCCAAACTACATTAAAATATCTGACTCTTCAAAAGGCAACTTCGTGCATGTTTTAAATTTCATGCTTGCACTGAGTACATATATTTCATTTTGGAAAATCATCTAAAACTGCTATTTCCCTAACTCAATTAGTTCTTTCCATTCAAGGAAATTAATTTTCAGCATTTCAGCTTACTATCTCACACCTGTACCACCCACTTTCACACTTTACAATAAACTGTGCAATTAGGCTAATTAATTCCCGCTAGCAAGCTAATTATGCCTTAAAACTCTTATTTCATATTTCAGCAATAATATTCCCTATGTGAGTGCTCTCTTTTTCTGTGATAACAAGTAATACAATTAATTTCATCTCATTATATCCATTCCCCCTCATCCTCACTTTCCTTGGCTACTAAGCTCATTGGCTTCTATAATTCTCCATTCCTCACTCTTCAGTTCCAGCTTCATCCATATCAACTTTGGGTTAATTTCATTCTACGAATTTGTACAGCTTCATATCATCTTTCAACACTGCAACCTACTAATCCTCTATTCGTACATAATCATCCTTCGCTCACATCTCCTGACACTTTCACTTGCTCATTACTAAGAAATTCTAGTTTTTAATCACCACATATTTTTCCAATATCACCAGCATTTGTTATCGACACTATACCCCAAAGTTTTTTAAATTATAAGATGTCACAAACATCCCTACCAATATTATCGTTTGGTGTTTATTGTGTGCAGGGAATAAAATATGAATGAGTCTAAACACATTAAAAGCAAGGGCAAGGCTCTGCATTCTAAAAATAAGTAGGAACATCTTTTTTAGATTTTATGGAAAACTGATGCTGCTGTTTGCCAAATTATGTATCACTATTAAACCCCAATATTGGACTGGATAGAAACATGTTAAGAGCAGAAAAATTAATGGTGGATGTCTTTCCTAATGCTCCGCACTTCACACAATCGAGGTTCTGTCACATCCCGAGCTGAGTGCTCTAACCACTGCGCTATTGTGGTCTCCATACTAATAACATTCGAAAGTAACTATATTACATTACATATTATATAAAAGCAACTATTATTACCTCATATCATCATGAAAAGTTAGAATCACAGCATAAAGGTAAACACAAAATTGTATAACAGGATATTCATATCAAAACATATTAGAATAATTTAAAAATATGGGGGAATATCAATGCTGCCCTTCAGCAATTAAACAAAAAATTATAAATTCAATAAAATATTCACTGAAATACATTATACAAGTGGTACACATGCATGCTTTCTTACACATATGTAGAGTGTCATGCATGGAAGTACTCTGTTAGAACATGCAACAATGCTTACTCCTTACACCCTAGTATCTACCATTAACTAACTTAGATCTAAGAAGGAACTCAGCATTTCAAGAACCTTACAATGGTTAATGCAACAATGAATATATTTTGCATTAGTTCTATGCTTAGGAGGAAAGGATCAGAAGAGGGACATAAGGCAAGGGATTACTTAATAAAGTAACAGTCCATATGTAGGTTACATTCATAAAGGGGTAACAAGTACATTGCAACCAAGTTCTCACAAACAAATGAAGATTTCTTACTTGATGAAAACGCAGTTCAACTTTACCTAATCTCATCGCATAACAATGAGGCAGGCAATGCCAAACTGAGTCTGCAGAGCAATCTTCAAATGAGAATACGAGTACTCGGTTATACGAAGATTAGAATAGTATACATAATAATAACAAGATGGAGGAGCTTGATGGCATTCAGGGAATATATAAGCTTTCCAGGATTTCAGGTTTTCTAAAGCCATTTAAGGGACATCAACCATTACCTTTGGAACTCCCTGATCCTCCATTCCCAGAAGTAGTGGAGGAAGATGAGGTCGTGGTGGCTTGGGGGGGGAGAGAAATGAGAGAGATAGAAAGAAATGGAGGAGGAACCTTACAAGATATATACTTGCAGTAGCAGTTTTATAATATACATGAAATTTGGTTACAACAAAATTTATAATCACCACACCCCATAAAGACTGCAATCCTGTTAAGGTATCTACTTACACACATTAAGGAAATAGACTGAAAGATAACGGCTTTATCCGTGAGACCTTACTTACCCAAACAACTGCAAACCTCAACATTCTGGCATGCAATAAATTTTCCCAGAGTAAATACTAAAATCTAAACTAAATATGTGAGGTGCAACTTCCAGAAAAGTTATTCTACTTAATACTGAGATTTTTCATATTCAGCTCCATACTGCATTTGCCATATTGGTCATGGATTAATATTTACATTAATGTAAAAGTTGCAACGAAATTTAAAGGTGAAAAAATTGAAAAGTAGCAGATAAGCAAATCAAACTCATTAACAAATGTCAAATTAATATCTTTTATTCAGAGATGATTTAAGTTTGATCGTAAAATTACAAACTCATTAACAACTGTCAAATTAACACCTTTAAGCCATAGATTTCATAAATATGATTGAAAATTATATTCCAATAAATTAATGTTCATTGCAAGGTCTATTTGGAGTCAACAAATAAATAAATAGTACCCTATCTGAGTAAATGAATCTGAGAGAACAACAAAATTCTTTCATGAATACATACATACATATATATATACATGGCCTCATTCCGCTTTCAATAACTGCTGTAAATTATTTCTAGCATTATCAATATTCACTACGCAAACAGACATACAAAAGCTGCCTCTCAGAGGTGGCTACATATTTTATTTATTCATTAGAAACAAAATTCTTCACACATCTAAATTAACAATCAACAGCACTGCCACTGATAATAAAATTAATCAATTATACACATCCCATGAGGATTGCATTTCTAACCTAACCCTCTACTTTTGACTTCTTATGAAGGAACTTTCAGCTAAATAGTATCTACCTCTCAACAATGGGTACTTTATTCATGCATATCAAAGAAGAATAAAAGATAGTATCAAAAAGTACTGTACAAAAGCAGTAACTGTGAAACACAGAAATGGGAAAACCATGTTAAAGAAGGAGTTTACTGTAAGTTTTTCAGATAACTTTGAACTCCTAACAACTAAATACCGCTGAAATCTTAAGGTAATTGGAGAGCCGTCATAATAAATCTCTCTCTCTCTCTATACTGTATAAATGCTATATATATATATATATATATATATATATATATATATATATATATATATATATATATATATATATATATACACACAGTAATCCCTCGCTCTATCGCGAATTCACTGTATCACGATTTTGGGGGGGGGGGAAATCCCCCCCCCCAAGATGATTTTGACACCAGGATGGGCCAAAAAATGATAAAATAAAACAGCCTTTATCAGGCTGTAAAGAGAAACAGAGATGGAGAGTGTAATGACCTGTCAGATGTGAAGGGATTATAAAAGATGTGTAATGAATATCCAGCTCTCTGCTGGGTTTTAATATACTTCTGCATTACTTTCATGATGTCTATTCCAATAATTCTCCTTAGCATATTATTATTATTATTATTGGCAACAATAATTTTCCTTTGATGATGATTGTGGAGATTATTATCATTATCATTATTATTAAGGGCTCACAATTGTTTGTATATCTGTTGGTTTATTTACTTTAATAACTGTGTACAGTGCCCTTCCCTTGTTGGCTGGGACAAAGAGAGTGTGGGGGGTTGGGTAGAATAGAATGTTGGAGAGAGAGAGAGAGAGACATCTTTAATTAACTCTTGTTCATTCAACCAAAACTACATTATCTATTGTAAAAATAATGGCTTAATTACAAATTCGTAATAATAATGAAATTAATAATAATAATAATAATAATAATAATTTCCACAATCATCATCAAAGGAAAATTATTGCTAAAAATAATAATAATAATAATAATATCTAAGGAGAATTTTTGGAATAGACATCCTAAAAGTAATGAAGAGGTATATTAAAACCCAGCAGAGAGCTGGATATTCATTACACATCTTTTATAATCCCTTCACATCTGACAAGTCATTACAAGGGTGATAATTAATAAAGTTTAAAAAATTCATGATCAAACCATAGCTCGTAATGGGTAATGGATTTAAGCTTGATAAATTTAGGTTCAGAAGGGAAATTAGTGAAAATTGGCTTGGTAATACCGTAGACTCCTAGTAGGATAATAAATGCCAATATATATATATATATATATATATATATATATATATATATATATATATATATATATATATATATATATATATATATATATATATATATATATATATATATATATATATATATATATATATATATATATATATAATGATGATTATGATCTTTTCTTATCGTAATCCTCTTTGCACTCATGGGAAAAAAAAAAAAAATTATATATATATATATATATATATATATATATATATATATATATATATATATATATATATATATATATATATATATATATATATATATATATATATATATATATATATATATATATATATATATATATATATATATATATATATATATATATATATATACACACCTAGTTCTTGAAATAACGCGACGACAGGTTCTCAGAAGTGACAAGTAATGTGAAAATTGTGTACTGTAACGAGTCATTTTCCATAGGAAAAAATAATAATGGGCATAGATACGTTTCACAACCGTACATAGACACACTATGCCAAAGATATAAGATAAGAAAAACATATTTTATAAGTAAAATAACAAAGCAGAAAGACCTGTGGTTATTTATATTAACATGCATATAGTGTAGAGTATAAAAGATATACAGATTTACTGTACAGTAAACAAATGCGGTGGGCAACAGGCATACACTGAAACGTGCATGGTGGAGGTGAGCACGTAACTTGAGCGGTAGAAGAGGAGGAGGATGCGGGAGAATGAACCTCTATCTGCAAAAGATTTTCCTCTCAACCGCTTTTTCACTGATGATATTTTATGGAAAGTTTGTTTGCTGTTTGTTCTTAACCCTAGAATGCCTTCGGTGGGTGAATTTTAACCATCGGTTTGTAAAACACTTAATTACTCCGGTATGATAAACTGTGTTGCAGCTGTCCTTCCATATACCCTTAGCCCACACTAGCCCCTAGAAGGAGGAGGAGGTAGATCAGTGTATCTGTCCCACATCTTTCTGTACAAAATTTGTGACTGTTAATGCTTTTTTTCCATTCTCTCCATAATATCCGATCGCATTAAGCGGTAGAAGAGGGGGAGGATGCGGGAGAACGAACCTCCATCTGCAGAGGTTTTGCCGCCTCCGTATCAGCTGATGCACTCTCACACGCTTTTTCCCTGACGATATCATATGGCAAGTTTGTTTGCTGTTTGTTCTTAATGCTCATCCACGTACTTAGCATTTTTTCCATTCTCTCCATAATATCCGATCGCATTAAGCTGTAGAAGAGGAGGAGGATGCAGGAGAATGAACCTATATCAGCAAACGTTTTGCCGCATCCGTATCAGCTGATGCATTCTCGCACACTTTTTTCCTGACGATATACAAACCTTAACACAAACACAGTTAGAACAAGCAATATATCCACACAGTATGCTAGGTAAAGAGACACTGAAGCACATGGTAGCATGGCGGAAGAGTGCCTCGGAGGCGGTCGATTATTTACTAAAAATGAAATTTTTTTTTCATACTTTTTTGCATGGGCATTATTCGTGTATTTCACATTTTTTTACTATTATTTTTTATGGGGGCGTTATATCAATTTCGCGTATTTTAAACACGCGTAAAAAGCGAACTGAGTATATATATAGATATATATATATATATATATATATATATATATATATATATATATATATATATATATATATATATATATATATATATATACATACATACACGCCTAGTTCACTTTTTACGCGTGTCTATAATCCGCGAAACTGGAATAACGCCCCTAAGAAATAATAGTAAAAAAATACGAAATTCGCGAATAACGCCCATGCAAAAAATTTTTATTTATTTTTTTATTTTAGTAACTAATTAACTGCCTCGGAGGCACTTTTCCTCCATTCTCCTCCTCTTCTACCGCTTAATGCGATCGGATATTATGAAGATAATGGAAAAAAAGCATGAAGAACAAACAGCAAACAAACTTTCGATATAATATTGCCAGGGAAATAGCGTGCGAGGGTGCATCAGCTGATACAGAAGCGACAAAACGTTTGCAGATAGAGGTTCGTTCTCCCGCATCCTCCTCCTCTTCTACCGCTTAATGCGACTGAATATTATGAAGAGATTTGCAAAAACCATTAAGAACAAACAGCAAACAAACTTTTGACATAATATCGTCAGGGAAATAACATGCAAGGGTGTAACAGCTGATACGGAAGCGGCAGAACGTTTGCAGATAGAGGTTCGTTCTCCCGCATCCTCCTCCTCTTCTACCGCTTAATGCGATCGGAGACTATGAAGATAATGGAAAAAAGGCATTAAGAACAAACAGCAAACAAACTTGCGATATATTGTCAGGGAAATAGCATGCGAGGGTGCATCAGCTGATACGGAAGCGGCAAAACATTTGCAGATAGAGGTTCGTTCTCCCGTATCCTCCCCCTCTTCTACCGCTTAATGCAATCGAATATTATGAAGATAATAGAAAATAAGCATTAAGAACAAACAGCAAATAAACTTTCGATATAATATTGTCAGGGAAATAGCATGTAGAGAATATATATATTTCATTTAAGTTTTCCATGTACAGTATGATGTACTTTTCTATGTAACGAATTGTATACTTTTTTCTCAGCTGATTTTGTTTACGTTAAGATTTCGTGCAGCATGGTCGATATGTAAAGAAGATAGAATAATGTTTAGAACCAAGGAATATTAATAATACTATAATCTTGAAAATTGGATAAACCCCAAATAGGGTGAGTAAATAAATATTTTATGAGTAAGATATTGTGCCTGAATAGTGATAAGCATTAGCTGATACAGAAGCAGCAAAACGTTTGCGGTTAGAGGTTCGTTCTCCCGCATCCTCCTCCTCTTCTACCGTTTAATGCGATCAAATATTATGAAGAGAACTGAAAAAAGCATTAAGAACAAACAGCAGACAAACTTGTGATATAATATCATCAGGGAAATAGCGTGCGAAGGTGCATCACATCAGTTGATAAGGTGGCAAAACGTTTGCAACCTCGTTCTCACCGCCACCATGCACGTCCCAGTGTATGCCTGTTGCCCACCGCATAATAGAGTGCATTAATTTGTCTACTGTACAGTAAATCTGTATATCTTTTATACTCTACACTATCTGCATGTTAATATAAAGAAGTACAGGTCTTTCTGCTTTGTTATGTTTTTATTCTATCTACCTTGGCTGTTTCCCCCTTTAATTGGGGGGTAGCCGACATCAAGAAAGGAAAACAAATAGGGGGATTACTCTGCTCTATGGGCAATTACGAGGGAGCTAGCGACCGTTCAGATGGCACTGCTGGAGTGCCACAGCCCATCCTCCCGGCTCTTCCACAACCTGTGTCGCTTCACAATTGCCAACTCCTCCTACTGCCCCTACCACAGGGCTACCTCTGTAAGATGCAGCCCCGTGGTAACAGCAGATGCTCATCAGAAATGCGTCACAATCGCTCGCCACTCATTCCTATTCCTAGCACGCTTGCTTGCTTCCCTCACATCCATCCTCCTATCATTCAGGGCTCTCCTTACTCCATCCAAACCTAGGCCTACCTCTAGTATTTCTCCCATCAACTCTCGTATTCATCACTTTTTTCAGCAGCCTTTCATCATCCATCCTTTCCACATGGCCAAACCATCTCAGAACATTCATATCTACCCTGGCTGCAATTTCTCTCCTCACACCCGTTCTTGCTCTCACCACTTCATTCCTAACCCTATCCAATCGAGATACACCAATCATACTCCTCAGGCATTTCATCTCAAACACATTTAGTTTCCGTCTCTCACTTACTTTCATACCCCATAACTCTGATCCATACATCACAGTTGGCACAACCACTTTCTCATACAAAACTTTCTTAACATTCATTTCCAACCCCCTATTCTTCATCACTCCTTTCAATGCACCCAACACTTTACATCCTTCATTCACTCTGTGACACACATCTGCTTCCATTCCACCATTTGCAGCTATAACCGAGCCTAAATACTTAAACTGATTAACCTCCTCAAGTGTCTATCCATTCAACATAACATTCAATCCAGCGCCATCCTCATTTCTTGTACACCTCATAACCTTACTCTTTCCCACATTCACTCGCAACTTCCTTCTCTCACACACCATTCCAAATTCTGACACTAACTGACACAGCTTTTCCTCTAAATCTGCCACCACCACAGTATCATCTGCAAACAGCAACTGATTCAGCTCCCACTCGTTATCATCCCTACCTACCATTCTCAAACCTCGACCACGCACTCGCTCATTCACCTCTCTTACAACTCCATCAATATACAAATTGAACAGCCATGGTGACATCACACATCCCTGTCTCAGTCCCACACTCACTCACTTCATTCCCTACCCTAACACAAGCTCTACTGCCCTCATACAAACTCTTAACTGCACGCAACAATTTACCATTAATTCCATATAATCTCTAAACATTCCACATAGCCTCTCCATCAACTCTATCATACATTTTCTCCAGATCCAAAAATGCAAAATACACATCCTTACCCTTTGCTAAATATTTCTCACATAACTGCCTAACTATAAAAATCTGATCTATACAACCTCTACCTCTCCTAAAACCACTCTGCACTTCCGCGATCACATATTCTGTCTTATCCCTACCATACACTTTTCCTACCGCACTCAACAAACTTATACCCCTAAAATTACTGCATTCATACATATCTTCCTTACCTTTGCATAGTGGCACTATACAAGCAATTAC
The DNA here is from genome assembly GCA_037179515.1 of Halocaridina rubra. Lineage (NCBI taxonomy): Eukaryota > Metazoa > Arthropoda > Malacostraca > Decapoda > Atyidae > Halocaridina > Halocaridina rubra. The sequence goes on from JAXCGZ010011798.1 coordinate 39,280, forward strand.
CCATTCCACTGGCACCAATGACAACATAAAGCATATATTAAACACTCTCACTAACCATTCCAATGCAGTCACACCTCCTTCTTTCAATATCTCTGCTCTCACACCATCCATTCCAGGTGCTTTACCTGCTTTCGCTTCATACAATGCCCTTTTCACCTCCTCTCTTGTAATCTCTCTCTCATTTTCATCTCCCATTACTGGCCCTTGAACCCATCCCACTGCCACTATAGCTGCCTCTCTATCTTCCTCAACATTCAGCAAGCACTCAAAATATTCTGCCCATCTTTTCCTTGCATCGTTCCCTCTTAACATCTGTCCATTCATATCTTTCACCATCTCTTCCATCCTCGATCCACCCTTCCTTACTCTCTTCACTTCTTTCCAAAACTTCTTTTTATTCTTCTCATATGACTTACTAAAATCCTGTCCCCAATTAACATTTGCCAACCTCCTCTCTTCCTCTATCTTCCGCTTGGTTTCCACATTTTTCTCCCTATATCTTTCATACTTCTCCCTACTTTTACACTGCAGCCATTCCTCAAAAGCCCTCTTTTTCTCTTCCACCTTCATATTCACCCCTTCATTCGACCAATCGCTACCCCTCCTCATGCCACCTCCAAAAAACCTCTTTCCACACACATCACTTGCATGTCCCACAAAACATTCTTTCATCAACCCCCATTCCTCCCCTAATTCCCCAACTTCTCTTTCTTTCACCCTGTCATATGCCACTCTCAACCTGTCCTGATATTCCTGTCTCTTCTCTGGCTTTTTCAACTCTTCCACCTTCACTATTTCCCTTCTACATCCCCCCACACTATTTCCCCACTCTTTTGCTTCAACCAAAAAATGATCAGACATCCCAGCAGCCACACCCCTGAATGCATGTACATCTTTCACTCTACCAACCATGCTCTTTGCTACCAACACATAATCCATCAATGCTCTTTCTTTCACTCTTCCATTTGCCACTCTCATCCATGTATACTTATTTATTAACTTCTTAAATAATCTATTACCTATCACCAACTCTTGCTCCGCACACATATCTAACAGTCTCTCGCCACTCTCAATCCCACCTGGTACCCCATACTTTCCTACAACACCTTCTATCTGGCATTCAAGTCACCCAACTACATAGTTCCTTCTACTCAGACCATCCACACATATAGTTAACTCATTCCAGAATTCATCCCACTCTTCCTCACTTCTCTCACATCCTGGCCCATACGCACTAACAAAAGCCCAACATTCCCTTCCTATCCTAGCCCTCACCCACATCAGCCAAGATGACACTTCTTTCCATTCCACTACCTGATTTACCATCCATTCACTCAGCAATAATCCCACACCTTCTCTCGCTCTCCCCCTTTCAACCCCAGATACCCTACCCGTCACATCACCAAATGCCACTTCTCCTTTTCCTTTCATCTTCGTCTCACACAATGCCAATACATCCATCCTCCTCCTACCAAACATATATCCAATCTCACATCTTTTGCTCTCTATCGTACTACAACCTCGCACATTTAGACACCCCAAAACTAGAGTTTGGGGAGAAGTTATTCTCCCCTCTACTCCCCTTCTTCTTTGACGTCTCGCAGGAGGTTGATACAAGGGGGGGATTCCTAGTCCCCCCGCCCCATCCACTTTTAGTCGCCTTTTACGACACGCAGGGAATACGGTGAGGCTATTCTTATAAAATATGTTATACTTATCTTATATCTTTGGCATAGTGTGTCTATGTACGGCTGTGAAACGTATATATGCCCATTATCATTGTTTCTTATGGAAAATGACTCGTTGAATTACACGGCATTTCTGAGAACCTACCTTCGCGTTATTCTAAGAACTAGGTGTATATATATATATATATATATATATATATATATATATATATATATATATATATATACCTCTATACAGTATATATATATATATACCTCTATACAGTATATATATATATACACAGTGCTGACCCCAACCCATGAATTTGATCTGTTCCCAAAACCTGTTCGTGGGTTGGATTTATTTTTCCCATCGAAAAGCATGTATATACAATTAATCCTCTCCTAGTCACAATTAATATTCATTTTAACATTTTTCTAGTCAGTAAAAACATGAAATATAATACAGGTTATATGCATTTTATTTGTAAAAGGAAAATTACATTAATAATAGAAGGGAATTTTACTCCACTACAATAAAACATGGTACAGTCCTGTATTTACTTTTGTGGATGATTGTTGCTGGCATACAAGGATGGTTGCGGAGGAGGAGAAGGACTAATTTCTGGATGGAGAGTCCTCTTCCATAAAAATGTTAGGGAACTCTTCCGATACAGGCTGAATTTCTGGTATTTGCTCTCTCTTTTCTCTTTTGGTAGCTGCTTTCCTGCCTACTGGCACACGGAAACGATCCAGAGAAATTTTTTTCTTTCTTATTTGGTAAATTTTTTACCATGTTCACTACTCTATTGCCCACAGTTTTATCTGGGTGATGATTCTCAATAAAAGCCTGCACATCATTCCACTTACTAAAGATTTCTTCAAATTCTTCACTGGACACCTTTACCCTCTCATCCCCCTCCTCCGCTGACTGCTCCACTTGGAGAATCATCACTTGATCACATTGCAACTCAATTAATTCATCTTTGGTAAGTTCTTCTTTGTGGCCCTCTATCAGCTCCTCCTCATTGACCTTCAAGCCCAAACTTTTGCCCGTGGCCACAATTTCACTCACAATTTGAATAGCTAACTCCTGCTTGAAGCCTTCAAAGTCTCTATTAGTCACACAACAAGGCCAAAGTTTCCTCTAGGCGAAGTTCAACGTGTGATATGAGACCTCCTTTCTTGCTTCCTCAATGAGGCCAATGCAGTGGAGGATATTAAAGTGGTCTTTCCAGAAATCATAAAGGGTCAAATTCGTTTCATTGGTGACCTGGAAACACCTGGCAAAAAGACTCTTCGCATACATCTTTTTAAAATTAGAAATTATCTGCTGGTCCATGGGCTGGAGGAGAGGAGTGGTGTTGGGAGGCAGAAATTTGACTTTAATAAAGTCATACTGAATAGCAAGATCTTCTTCCACACCCGGAGGATGGGCTCCTGCCCATCCTCCAACATGAGGAGACACTTAAGGGGCAAATAATTTTCCTCAAGATGTTTCTTCACTGCTGGCGCAAACACTTCAATCAACCACTCTAGAAATAAAATCCGCATCACCCAAGCCTTTACATTTGACCTCCACATTACTGGAAGGCTAGCCTTCAACACGTTATTGCGCTTAAAAACACACGGATTTTCAGAGTGGTAAACTAAAAGAGGCTTGATCTTACAGTCCCCACTAGCATTAGCGCACAATAAAAGTGTAAGCCTGTCTTTCATTGGTTTGTGGCCAGGCAGTGACTTCTCCTCTTGGGTATATAGGTTCTTTTAGCATTTTCTTCCAAAAGAGTCACTTTCATCACAGTTAAAATCTTGTTGTGGGATATGACCTTGACTTTCAATAAAATTAACGAATTCCTTCATGTAAGAATCCGCTGCCCTTTGGTCGAAACTAGCCGCCTCTCCATGTCTAATGATGCTATGATTCCCAGTTCGTCGACGAAAGAGTTCAAACCAGCTTCTGCTTGCTTTAAATTATATATATATATATATATATATATATATATATATATATATATATATATATATATATATATATATATATATATATATATATATATATATATATATATATATATATATATGCAAATGAACGATGTATGTCAGAGCTGCAATAATTATGAGATGACAAACTCCTTTACTGGAAACGGATGTTACCAATACAGTTAAAGTCTCCAGAAAGACAGTTACAATTCCAAAACTTGCCACTACAGGCATTACACACAAATTCTTGAAAACCCAGACAGTCCCTGCTAATCAAGAGAGTTCTTCTTAATATACAAGTTCTAGGACAAAATTTTTCTGTTACCCACAGCAAGGGAGAAAAAAAAACCCTGACTCGATACTTCCAAGTTTGAACAGTCTAATTTACTCATTTCAAATTCCATAATACTGAACTTTAAGTAAGCTATTACATACCTTTTTTCATTTTCTAGAAAGTGCATATATCATACAACCATTCATGCACAAAAAATAAGAAAAAAAAAGGCTAACAAAAACCCAATGACGTTAAACAGCAAACAAACAAATAAAAAACAAAAAGTACTTGATATATCAAAAGTTAATGAAGAAAAATGTTTAAGACATGATAGCAATAAGAATTTCAGTGAAGTACCGTAATATAGCTCTCAAACCTTAAATTTAGTATTTAATGATGCAATCCATTATCATGAATATCATATGAAAGGAACAATAAAGTGCATGTACCCATGTACGCACACACACACACAGACACTCCCCTACTTATAAACGTAATAAGTTCCAGAAGTTCATTCACAACTAGAATTGTACATAAGTTGTAATTAGGTAAAAATAAAAGTACTCTACAGTACATACATATGCAGTACTGTACAATAATTTGGCTAAAGACACTTAATTACTTCATAAAACATAGCGTATACATTACCAATGAAATTTAACACAGTAAAAAGACAGTAATAATACAGTTCAATACAGCAATACATACATTTATACATGGGTGGATAATGAGTAGGTTTTTGTTCATATCTGCAAATGTTTGTAATTAGGTTGTTTTTAAGTAGGGGGGTGTCTGTTACAGTATATATATATATATATATATATATATATATATATATATATATATATATATATATATATATATATATATATATATATATATAATATATATATATATATATATATATATATATATATATATATATAATATATATATATATATATGCTGTCATGGACAAATGACAATGATCGGTTTCAAATGACCAGTCATAAAATTATTTGGTTATAAGTTGATCCATTAAATTAATGGAAAAATAACAGTATGGAAGCATAGTGTAATGTACGCAAACAGTACAGCATATTATCTTCAAGTTATAATGTTGCAGAAAATTAGTAACCGCTACAGCACCAAATTATTCTTCTATTATTATTATAACTTATCTATAAATATTTTCTTTGAAAAATAAATAAAAAAAAGAGCATACTGTATATAAAACACCTCACACTCTACATATGTAAACATTGGTTGGTTGTACAAGTCATGGAAAAATATCTGTTGTCATCAGACACAGCATTCAGGGTAGCTCGAGGCTCCTATTTTTTTCACAGATATTCAGAGCACCGTCTTAAGTGTATGCATTTTTAGCCTCTTAAATTTCAGAGTATAAACCAAAAGCATTATATACCATTCCTTCAATTCGCCACTGTTTCTTCTCCCAAAGCGATAGCCTCTTCAATCCAGGCCCTTTCTCTCTCACACTAATATTTTCTTTAATTCAAAGTTTTCTTCAATAGCTTTTTGCTATTCTTTTGTAATCAAGATTTATAATTTCATATCGAAAATATCTATTGCTTCTTTATTTTTGCATTGTTTAATTTAACAATTATTTTTGTTATTTTTATTTTTAAGGCCATAATTTATGTTAATAATTTATCAGTTTTTCTTAGAGTACTTTAATAGATTCCTCTTCTTCTTATTATTATTTTCCATCAATGCTCTACGGAATTGATAATTTGCATCCTTCTTCCACAGGCAAGGCCACATATCACATGCCAAGCAACCTCGTCACACAGGTATAGTGTGCACATTTGTAGCGCCAGGATTGGTCGGTAAAGTGCCTGCTTCTTTCTTTCCTGATTCTACCTCTTCTAACTCTCATGACCTTTCTCATTTCAAAACACAGATCTATCATCATTTCGGCCTTATACAGTATTTCTAGGTCTTCATAACTGACTATTCTTTCTGCCTGTCTTTTTTTTTATTGACTATCGCTCTCTTATTTCTGCCTTGTCCTTAAACCGATACTTTTTTCCGGTGCCCATCCCAATGTCACACTCATAAAAAAAGATCATAATTGTTATTACAATTACTGAGCAAAAAGAGAAAATAAATTTAGACAAAGGTTCAGAATGACTGATAAAACCTCAGGTGTACACACATGCACTCACACACACACGAGAGAGAGAGAGAGAGAGAGAGAGAGAGAGAGAGAGAGAGGAGAGAGAGAGAGGAGAGGAGAGGAGGGAGAGAGAGAGAGAGAGATGATGAGAGAGAGAGAGAGAGAGAGAGAGAGAGAGAGAGGAGAGAGAGAGAGAGGAGAGGGAGAGAGAGAGAGAGAGGAGAGAGAGAGAGAGAGAGTGGAGAGAGAGAGAGTGAGAGAGAGAGAGAGGCGAGTGAGAGAGAGAGAGAGAGAGAGAGAGAGAGAGAGAGCGAGAGAGAGAGAGAGAGAGAGAGGAGAGGAGAGAGAGAGAGAGAGAGGAGAGAGAGAGGAGAGAGGAGAGAGAGAGAGAGCTGCCTCTGTTAACATTTTGATTAAATTCTTTGCTTCGGACTTTCTTCATGTTTTATTATTATTATTATTACTATATAACAGTATCATTACTTATCCTTGAAACAGCTAAGACACAGTTAAGGGATATAGAAAGAAAGTGACAGAACCTCTTGTAGTCAGTTTCTGAGAACGTTTTATGTGCTCTTAATTAGTTTCTTGACTGTCCCTTAATTATTATTATTATCATTATAGCATTATGATTATTATCATCATCATTTTTTATTTTTATTATTATCATTATTATCAAAATTGCTTTGACCATGAAACAACTAACACAAAAAACGGCTAATTTATAATGAAATGAGTAGTGGCCAGACATATGGGTAATTAATTAACCTTTAGTGATCAAGCTCATTGTCGTAAAGTCAAACAGTCGTAAGTCAACAACTAACTCTATATACAGTGAATATATATATATATATATATATATATATATATATATATATATATATATATATATATATATATATATATATATATATATTATATATATATATATATATCTTAATTCCTAAGATCTTAAAAAATGACCTTAAACTAACTAAAACTATATGAAATTAAGTGTTATTTTCTCTTTAGGCATCACTCACCTTTCAAAATGTTGCTCATCATGGGTGCCGCAGGCATGAAAACATCTACAGGAACAGACAGGCAAGCGGTCATTAATTAATTAAAGAAGCTTGGCAAACAAAAATATGTGAATGGGCAAAGGGTGCAAGTATTTAATCACATAACGGTAGTCCTAAATCATCAGCCAAAAATATCAGGAAAACTAAAAACCTGTCAGTGAGTAACACTGCAGCATAAAGAGAGTAGTTAGTTGTCTGTTTTGTACACAAAAATACACGAGATGCTGTAAATGTCAAATATTAAATACACTTCGTCTTAAAGTAAGCATATAGAAGCTAAACAAATTAACACCCATGCATGTTAAATATCTCTCTCTCGTTGCCTCGTTTCTGTTCTCTGTTCCAACTGTTCTTTCATTTCTGGCTTCCAATACTCCATTTGCATGCATTTAAAAAAAGACGGTTTTTGTCATGCATGCATATTAAACCTGCAATATTAATAACCAAACATATTTTAAGGAATATATCACTGCGGTCATTTGCATATTTGTCAGAAAGTAAGCAAAAGGCTTTAGGTATTATGCATGCAAAACCTATTAGTTATTAAACTTCTAAACCTTATTCACTTATCTATAAAAATTTTACGTGGATAACTAAAAACTATGACATTAGACTTCTGAAAAGACCTGTGTTACAGTACAGTATGTCCAAACACAATAAGATACTTCCAAATGAAAGATATCAGTGGGAATGTCCCGTTGTAGCTAAATTTCCAAGTCTATTTTTTTCTGTTAAAATTCTCAGTTCAAATGTAGACAGAAATACTGTAAGTGTATTGTTAAATATGCTGAAAAAACTTAATATCTTCTACTTTCAACATATTATCTTAGAGCTAAGCTAAAAAGGCTTAAAGGGGCTGCTTAACTTAAACTCTATACCACAAATACTACAAGAAATAGAACAATATGGCAAACTAAAGTTATATGTACTAATACATTAAAAATTTCAGGAATGTATTTAAGAGACTCCTTGAGAACAAATACAATTTAGAGAGAAGTATTAGACCAGCTAAATACATGGGATAATAAATGCGAGTGAACCACAAATTATATCCTTAATTTGGGGTAAATTAACATACCAAGAGATTCATATATCTAAAAGAAACTTTTGCTCTATAATCTGCACAATTTTTTTTATTTCTGGGAAGAGAGTGCTGTACCTAATCACTATAAGAACCTGTATATTATGTGTTCAAGTGGTATAAGTTGAGCTTAGAAAGCTAATTTGAAATTTTTCAGATGTCACAGAGTTCCTCTAAAGGAAAATCATTTATAATGTGATAAAAGTTTTGTGTGAAATATCAAACATTTGGTTTTCTCACGATTATTTTCTTATGAAAATGCACTCTTTCCTAGGATTAAACAAAGTCAAACAACTAACTAATTTGCTGTGATCAGCTCAGCCAATATATGAGTGCAAACTGAGCCATAATTCCTTAACAGTTAAACCAAATTTATGACAAAGTTCTACAGTAAAATAAAATACATTGGCTAAAATATAGCTCTCACTTCAACAGACCCCTAGGAACCATAGCAAGACTTCATTTAAATTAATCTATAAATCTGAGACAATGAAAAGACTTGATGTACTGTTACTAATATTTAACTAAAACAAATATACTGCATAAAACTTTAAGAAAATAATCTCTGCACTTATTCGGAACAATTATGGGACCTTGTAAAGTTGAGTAACCTCTAAGACCCCACGTGAATTGTAGTAACCCCGTAAATCAACTTGTAGATATGAATAACTCCCAGAACCTAACCTAGCCTTGAGCGCCCTCGGTTATTTTCTTTACAAAATCCCAATTATAAACGTCTTAAAAAGAAAATAAAGCTCTCATTTAATATAAAAATACAAATCTCTACATGGCTGCAAAAGCTTGCATTACTACTTTAGATAAGTAACACTAATAACAAGACTAAAGTAAGGCAAGAAAAAACATGTATTTATTCCACCCAATATATATAAAATATCAAAATCACTTCTCAAACTGCAATGTAAAATTCTCTTACATTGTGTACAGCAATGAAACATAATATGATGAGAAAATATATTAGTAAGCGCAAGACTGGCTTTCACTGTCAGCTGAAGGCAGCAGTCAAAAAGAGAAATAATATTAACTACAGAAAAGATACAGAGAATGATGGCATTCCAAAAACTCATATAACAATTAGAAACTGTAAGCATTAACGATGAAGTATAAAATATACAAAGACAAGCTTATCATATCATGAGTATATAAGCAGAAAAAAAATAAATCTCAGACATTACAACCGAATGAAAAGAGGAATATCATCAATCGACACGGAAGACTGATACGTTGTGTCTATGAGGCATTCACACACTTTATCCCTAAATACTGTATACAATACACACGGAAGACTGATACGTTGTGTCTATGAGGCATTCACACAGTTTATCCCTAAATACTGCATACAATACATGATCCTGTCTATGAGGCATTCACACACTTTATCCCTAGATACTGTATACAATACATGATCCTAAGGTTTTAAATAACAAAACAGTTTCCTTTTAACACCATACCGAAATTTTTGATACCAATGTGGCGCAGACTACATTCTCCCTGTGGTAAACAAACATAATATCAACCATAGCCGTACATAATTCTTTTACTAAAAAAAAAAAAAACTTTCAAAAGTTAGGAATCATGCAATGCGGTTCATTCATACACATTTCTTTGACTAAAGAAAGTTTGTCATAAATTTGAGGATTATGGTCTTATAACCACTTTCCATAGGCTGTGTTAAATTTAAGTAGCATAGATAGAAATGTACAAAATGCTTAATATAAATATAAATGTCAATAATAATTCACTGTTTCTGACAATTCCATGCACACAGGAGATTATGAATTTAGGTTATACAGTGGAGCATTTATAAAAATTGTGATTTTTTTTTTTTCAGGAAGTCATGAAGACTTGCACTGAACTTTCCTGAGATATAAATCCTTATGTTTTGCACTACTCTAAGAATACTGGAATACACAACAGCTTCACGCTATTAAAGAACTTAACGACATTACTGGCTTTAATCATACAAATCGGCTAAATGACTGTTAATTCATATGTTAGCTATCCTGCATGACATGTTATTAATTATACACAAATTTTATAAGGCACAAATGAGAATCATTAGGGATAAGTTATTCACTCTACAACGCCTTAAAAAAAAAAGTAAATTTATCAACTTATTAGCTATGACTATCACAAGTAAATTTCAAAACAAAAATAATTCAAAGGCAAAACATATTTTCCAAGCATTCCTCTATGCATAAAAAAACAGAAGCTATCATTCTCTGCACTCATTTTTTTTTAATGGTTAGTAATTCAAATGAGCTTGACAAAACATCATCGTCTTGACGGGAGTGTGATCTCTAAAATGTGGGATTCACATAAAGCGTCTGAAATCAAGGACACAAACCAACAAATTCAGGACCACTAACCTGGGGACTCATGATGTAAATATGGGGAAGGGAAGGAGTAGTAGTATATATAACATTTTATTTAAGACAGACCTGCTCCATCTTAATTTTAGTTTTTAATTACTTAAGCTACTATAACCACACTATTACACTATTCTAACCCTTAAAGGTCAACAAACATTATTGCAAGAGGAAAAAAGAATACTATAAATATATAAGTTATATTACATATACATACACAGGTATCATTATAAAATACAACAACGATAAAATAACATATACACGAAGTGAAAGGCTTATAATTAATAGGAAAGGAAGGAGAATATTTTGACCTGTATATCATAAGTTCTTAAGGTTCAAATTCATTATACTTAATATCTACACTTCCTCTAGACTTTCATGTAAATAATACAATAATACACTGGAAAGAATACGAGAGAAACAGAAATGTAAAGAAGCCATATTTTGGACACTATAACAGCATACACCTGAAATAAATGTTATAACACCTAAAGAGCTTTAACTAAAATAAGGTGATACACAAATTAAATAGAAATAAAATCAAATAATGTCATAGGACTATGGTAAAATAAAAATGTCAACAGGGACAATATGACAGTAATATATATATATATATATATATATATATATATATATATATATATATATATATATATATATATATATATATATATATATATATATATATATATATATATATATATATATATATATATATATAATATATATATATATATATATATATATATATATATATATATATATATATATATATATATATATATATATATATATATATATATATATATATATATATATATATATATATATATATATATATATATATATATCCACCTTTGCTTTATATTTACCAGAATTATCTTATTCTCAGTATTGCAAAATTTTCAGCATTCTTCTCCAGTGAGACATCATGCATCGCTACCTAAGAAGACTGTCTCTTACATTCAGAGAAGGCAATCTTATAGAGTTTAGTGCTTGCACATTCATGGAATGAGCCAATTTGATTATATATAGAGCTTCCAGAATTTGCAGGTGTCGAAGATGCTTTTCTTTACGTAGGATTTTTGTATTTCCCTCCAACATCTCTCGAGTAATGATATTTGCTAATCCTATGATGTAGACTATAATTTCTGAGGAATAGCTGGTGAAAAAACCCTACTATCCCAACTTAGAGACCCTAATGACGTGACTGGAGATCTTGCTCTATCAATGTCAAATACCTAGCATTGGACATCTAAGCTCAATGAGTTGGATGTGCAAGATGAGTGTACAAGTCTTAGTCAGAAGAAGCATCACCCACATTTTTCAAGCTTCTTCACTTGTCAAGATGGACTCAGCTTCTGCCACAATGAATGTGCTTTGTGCAAGGCAACTAGAATTGTCTGAGCGAGTGGCAACTCTGCACTGTTAGCTCATCCAGAAGCCTCCTGGCTAGTACAGTGTTAACGCGCTGGCCTTGACTTCGCGAGGTCGACGGATCGTCCAGGCAAGAGAGTTTAAGCTGTTTATTGGGGAGGTTACTGCTGTGGCTGGGCACAACAGTGGGGGGTTGGGGCCTGTGCCGGCTGGCGACCGTCCTATGGGTCCTCCATGATCCGTTCCACCCATCAGTGGATTAAAAAAAAAAAACTCATCCAGAAGCTTAAATGCTGTGCTGCTATATAACGAGAATAAGTATATCTCTTCCCCTGACTCATTTGGTGCACCTAAAAGAAAGACACAACTATGTCAAGACCTTGCTAGAAGCCTTGAAGTATGAAGCGCAAGACTTCAAATGGTGACAATCCTAATGGATCTCGAAGGACAGCTTTACCAAGTTTCCATGTTATCTTTGCATCTAAAACAGCAGGGTTAACAGAGTGCAATACAACAGGAAGCACTGGTCACAGTAGACTAAGTTCTCTATGGGGAGGCATGATGTCAAGTGTGAGCCACTAGTGGATCCAAAGGTGCTGTCCCCCACATTGCACATAAAATTGGATTTTAGAAATTCTCAAATCATGGCAAAAACTGCAGCCTTCAAAACTTCTTCTCTAAGCAAGTCTAAGGCAGAGGTCAAAGCTGTTGTTGCCATTGGATCACAAATACATAAGATCCAGGCAAGTGATGGGAAGGATATATCTGGTCAGCAAGCAAGGGTTTGCTTTCAAATTCAAGCTTGAAATCAGCACTCCAGAGGGTCAAAAGAGCAATGACAGCAGCATTATTTATACGACATGCTTCCGCACGAGGTCATAGAAGTCTTTGCCTTACACCCATTTAATGTTTGCTTTAATTTTTTTAGTAGCTAAATAAAGCTGAATACAGTATTACTCATTTTGTTCAAATATCTCAAGCTTCTATGGTATCAATACACTTAAGAAAAGTGTGATCAAATAAGTTGGAATGATTCATAGCAAACAGTACAATATATGTATTTGGGGTGAAAGGTAGACTAGGCATGATTTCCACAGAATGTACTGCTGCAATTGCTAACGCCTTTAATTTATTATCATAATGGTTACTGTAGGATGGTCAGAAAGTATAAGAATGAACTAAAAAGAATCTGTGGTAAAGTTACTTACGACAAGCTGGCAGTTAAAGATCACAACTTTTAATACAATAAAAGTATTATATGTAGTTTGGCTTTAAAAATGGGGACCTGGACAAACCCTTTGCCCCCTAAAGCATTTTGCAAAATATACTTTGCAGGTATTGGCACAGGCACAAGAATGAAATCTGTACCCTTTGGTGTTCCATTGGTATGGACGATATGAAAATAAATAGTACTGCCAGTATTTTGTCATTGGCAAATCTACATTGTTAGTAAATATGAATCAAATATAAGATATCAACTAAGTTTTAAGCAGCTAATCTTTCATAGATGTTATTTAATAACATCAAAATAATCCTTCTAGGTATATACTGGAACAAAGAGATATATGCAGAGTCCAAAAAATATGTCACCTGATATAAAACCAGTCCTCACTCTCCAGGAATTCCAATGACAACACCTAACAGCAAAAGTCACTAATCATGTAATGCTGATGAAGAAATGATGAAAGATGACGTCTGCTGTATGTAAACTAACTGCTGAGACAAGACAATTCAAATCTTCAAGATATGCATAGTTGAAAAATTTGAAATAATTTGGTATTGTTCAATGACTATGCTCGATTTCTAGGATTCTGGCTTCAACATACATATTTGTCCCCAATATAACTCTTAGTATCACTGACGTGAAGAAGGTTTTTGAATATTTCACATCTGACAAAAAATTTTCTTGTTTACTGTAACAACATCAGTGGCCTCACGGAGCTTCAAGCAGCATGACATTTCTTCATCGATTCCGAAAGCAGTCCTATGTAACAAAGGTAAACAATCAGGTCTGTTACAATATATTTCTTGGCGCAATTTGCTAAAACTTGAAACATGAAGCATTTGCTAAGTTTACTGATACATGCCTGTCACAATGGAATACTATGTGGAGACTTAAAAGATTTGATGGTGTGCTCATAGCTATAAAGACTAAACTTTTTGAATTTAATTTTCTTATAGTTTTAGTACTAAACTCATAGTTACTGACACCACTAGTATTACTGGAGTATTAAATTTAGTTCTTATTGGTGATAGCTCTAAAATTACAGCTTTCGCTATCTGAGGAACAGATTAGTAGACAGGTAATACCACAGACAACTAAACTGGCCAGCAAACAAAGCCTGACACCAGATTCTCACAATGTTTTGTCATTGTTCTTGATAGTCTAAGGAAAATTCTACTTCCACAACGACATATACATCTTGAACTAATTTACCATATAGTAAGAGCAATCAACTGAGGTGTTAGGAAGGGCATCCAGCTTTAATTCTTAAGCTGCAATTTGTCTGAGTCCACCCCCATTCTAAAGGGGGATTAACAGGTTCATATATAATGGCAAATTCAACAGAGAAAACCAAGTTTTCGTGTTCCTCTATGAGAAAATTCTACTTGTCAGTGAAATGAACTTGGAAGTACGTGAATGACAGTCCTCAAATCGAAATGCATATGAAAGGTGTTCAAATTCATGAGAGGTGAGTTGCATCTGGCTTATAATCAAGTCTATTGTCAACTTCTTTCTGCAAACAACGAAATCCAGAGTATGAATGTACTGGAATGGAAGTCCTGTAAAATTTTCCTAGTTCTTGTTGTTCGGATGTCCATAAACATGCATTTTCTCTGCTTGTATTTCAATTTTTCCAGACCAGTGTGTAGGAAGAGAGGTATCAAATTTCCTGGGATGCGAGCATGCTTGTAGGATGCTGCATCAAGAGTGACATTCCATATGAATAACACAGATAAAAAGTTTTGAAAAAGATCTCATTAACATTGACTGAATATATTAAATAATTTTCATATATTCATATACAGTTCGCACTTTATGAAAAGACAGTAGCCGTAGTAATTTCATTCTTGTTATTGGCAAGAAATCTTTCATTATTTCAAATTAAGACAGAGTAAGAACAAAACTCAAAAGAAAAAAGTGCAATATTTTGCAAATAAAATATGCTAAAAATACGAAAAACTTAGAAAACCCTTGAATCCACCAACAAAAATTCTTTCAATGCAGACCAGTGTATTCTTTGCAAAAATCTCTTGAAAGATTGCAATACAAGGTTTTGCTATCTTGGGAATTATTTAAATAAGTCTGGTAGTTATGAAAAAAAATCTTAACTTACCTAAGTTTGGCTGACACAGATAAAACAGCCATTACTGGGTTGAATACCCATTTCACAAGTAAAATGACCAAGTTGACAAAACTAAGGCAAGTTAACAACGTGCACTCTATAAATACTTGGAAAGAATAAACCACAAGTATAAGAGAACTATTTTCTTTTCCTGAAGGCTGCAAATGGCAAGTTCTCAATAGTAACTAAAAAAGGTTTTCAGTTCAAAAGTCAATAATCTTTACCATGATCACTTTTATGGGAGTTTTGGGTAAAACCTGGTAAGATTTAGTACAAATTCCCTTGAGAAGGAGCATTAAATGGGATACACAGCATCCTTTTGGAAAATGAAAACAAAATAACTACCAAACTCAATCACTGGAATAAAGTAGTAACATCAATATACTTATACATAATTTAACAAGTATAAATTTGATTCATATTCAGTTGATATGAATTCTGGCCAGTTGCTATATATGTATGATTAATTAATTTATATCAAATATAAATTTCCGAACTCTTAACAAGGAGTTTTTTAAAACCATTGTATAGACTGGCATCTTAGAGAATATACAGAATGCACCAAAAAATTCTGCTTGCATACGTTAATACATTAGAGCAATATATATATCCTGAATATGAACAAGGATTATTACTATCAGAATATATGATTCAAAGATACTCACGAGTAGGGCCTGGCGCTGGAGCCGTCCCCATCATGGCTACCTGCCTATAATTTGTTGGTAAAGACATTCTGAAATAAAAAAAAAAAAAAAATTATTAACATAATTAATATTTAAGCAACTGTTGCCCTTCATAGCCCACACTCCAGTACTGCATACTACATGTTAAAAAGGATTTTAAATATCTTTCATAGGTATTCAAACAGTGTTTAAATTAGATTATGATCAGGGAGATAAGTAAGCAATGCGCCTCTAAACTGTATGGGGTGAGAGAAAATCTGAAACACTGATAAGAGCTGTTGCAATGATAGTTTGGCATGTGCAAGGTATAGGGAGAGAGTGAGTGGATGGAGGGAGACGTTATGCTATGTCCCCAAGACCGTATAATCCACGTACAGATGGAATAATGTGAATAGTCGAAGTACAATTGTTCAGATGGAATAAATGTGAATAGCTGAAGTACAATAGTTGGACTGATGAGATAGAATGATAATTCAGAGAATTACTTGTAAGGTATTGAAAAATTTACCACTAGCTGATGATAATGCAGTTTGATGATTTCTTTTTTTATGACTGTGACACTAGGACGAGCAAAAATTAATATATCTGCCCTCATTGGGCCTGGGCACGAAGAAAACATAAAGTAAAAAAAACAGAGATGGGAGTGTTGTGACTTGTCATATGTGAAAGGATTATAAGAGATGTGTAACCAATATCCAAGAATATTAGGTGTTGATGTAGGCATAGAAAATGAATCGTACCTGAAGTAAGACTTTACATCGAACCGTCCCGGAGAGTCCTATTTAAGTTCAAAAGATCCTTCATTTGGAAGCAGAGCAGCAGAAGCTGATGAAATAGTATGGTAGGTTATGTGGGAAGATGAAGATACAAGTTAAAGAAGCGAAGAGCAAAAGGAGGCGTGGTTTGAAAAAGTTCCCAAGGTATTTGATGAGGTTAACAATTTCTGAGTAGGAAGCGATGAAGTTTTGGCATAAAATGTCCATAATATAAGACTTGAAAACTTAAATAAATATATTACTTAGCTATCAGATAGGTAATTCATTCTGTAGTATAAAAGTGCTACTTAGCTATCTGCTTGTTAATTCATTCTGCACTGAAGATTTGGAAAAAACGAATACTAAAGACAAGCATTTTTTCAGTGTACTGAATATGAAATCTGCGTATCTCTCTTTAAATTATCCATTTTATATCCCTACCCTGCTGAGTGACAGAGAAGTGAGCAAATTATAAGAAAACAAGAATATTTTTAAGAAAAAACTTAAGACACTAGCAAGGGATAAGATACAAAAATTTCTACTTTTTTTTTTCTTAAATCAGCATATATTTTTAGACAGCTTTCATTGTCATATACAGTAAATACAAAAATAAAAACACATGGAAAAAAGATAAATTTTACCTCTACAGTGAGACAAGTGCAACTGTAATAAAAATACCAGTAACTACGTTGGTATTTCAAGAGAACACTCGAGTATTTTGTGGTTTAAGCTGCAATTCTAAGGAAAATATTCACTTTTACACCTCCAACGAACATAATGAAAATACAAAACACTGAGAGTAAAGTAATTTGACTAATCTAATATTATAATAAATTTCGTGATATTTTAGAAGAACTGGGGGTGTTTAAGTAAACATACACCATAGCCTCTGCTTTTATTCTAATATCCATAATATCCAATACATCGCGGTAGCCCAGCAGTAGAGCGAACAAGTCAAAGTGACAAAGCTGTTCGCGTTGGACCGCAGGACATTAGGAAGGGCAATAAGCCTTGATCCCCAGCTCCAACCGCAATCGAAAAGGGTGTAATAATGACACACAAAACGCCAAAATAAAGTGTTATTTTAGTTATGGGGATCAATAGAATATGGCTTTTTATATAAATAGAATAACAGTTCTCACTAAGACAATAATAATGAACCCCATATATACCCGGTGCCACCTCTCTATAATGAAGGGGCAAATTAAAAAAAAAAAAAAAAAAAAGCCATTTTGGCTGCCTGACAAAGTTTTTCCAAGTCTCTTGGAGTCATGAACAGTCACACATATTCGTTCCTGATGGATATTTTTTTTTTTTTTTTTTTTCTGCATTGACAATTGATGCATTTCTAGCCCTCCGGCTAGGGAAAAAATACCCCTAATGGAGTCCGGGAGCGAAGCTCCCCGGCTAGAGAAAAAATACCCCTAATGGAGTCCGGGGGCGAAGCTCCCTGGCTAGGGAGGATGCGTTCCCCTAGGTGAGGTTAGGTTTGGTTAGGATGTACCCAAAAATGTTTATCCGACACTTTTCGTTGTGGACTAAAGGTTTTTGTGCTTCATTTCTGCTGCATAAAACTCGTTTTTACCTTTCCCCTTCCACCCAACACCCAAATTCACAACACTTCCCCCCTCCACCCAAAACCCCGATTCACAACACTTTCCCCTATGATTGTTAGGGGTAAAGGTGGAGTATGCACCAAAAATGGCGTTTAGAATAACTTATTTCACAAAGAAAATTGTTGGAATAATACAGTTTTATTGTTACAAGAAAATAATCCCCTTTTCTGAATATTTACCAAAAAAAAGTTCATTGAGCGGACCATAATTGTGCCACACCAACTCGCCCAATACCAGGATATATAACAAACCAGACATTAAATTTAATTTACAGTAAGGATTACCAATACATTTTATGCATTCACAAATTACTTAGTACCATATAATGTGGTTTAGAGAAGGTTTTAGATATAGAGGAACGGAACTAGTTTAGCTTACCCGGTAGTCACTAGTGCTAAACAATAACAGACGCTAGTCACGCTACTTTCTGAACAGTGTTGCTAATCCTATGTTTAGCTTCTCGCCAGAAAAGCTTGCGTCTGTGTGTGTGTGTAAATATATATATATATATATATATATATATATATATATATATATATATATATATATATATATATATATATATATATATATATATATATATATATATATATATATATATATATATATGTTCCGGTTTTACGTCACGGACTCCCTTTTCTACTAAGGGCTAGGACGGTTGCCTTCTTGCGAAGGACTTGTTTTGGTAGATGTAATCGCTACCCCGAGTGCATGCCACGGTGACTACCTCTATCTATCTATCTATCTATCTATCTATCTATCTATCTATCTATCTATCTATATATATATATATATATATATATATATATATATATATATATATATATATATATATATATATATATATATATATATATATATATATATATATATATATTATGGCTGTGACACCTGGAATATCGCCAAAGATGATTTAATCTATGGCCTCTTGATAAAGTAGTAGTAGTAGTAGTAGAATAGTTGGATGGAATATGCCCTTTGCAACGGCTCCCAAATCTTGGTTATCTTTGCTAGATTATATGTGTTGCACAGTTTTCGCACACTAAAATTAGGAGAAAACCGCTAAGTTCTAGAGCCAATTTGTGAGAATTCTGTGAAACTTGGCTGGAAAAAGCTAACATAGCAATACTGTTAACTATCAACATCAATGAGCACATTTTTAATAGGAACTTTGGGTCAAGGGAGTCTACTACCCTTTCCTTCTCATCCACTAGTGGTATTGGCGAAGAGATGTAATATGGAGCACATTTAGGATATGACTCTACCTCAGAGCAACATTTGTACGAATATGGACTTGGATTCTGAAAAGCAGTTGTTGTTTTTTGGCGTTTTATGCTTTTTAATCACCATTTGAAAAGTGGTGAACACAGACAGGGTATGATCATGTAATTCCCATATATATTGCTGCTGTATATTGTTCTAATTGTAAGACAAATGTAGCAGTAAAGTGGGGCTTAAAAAAAAAAAAAAACAATGTTGTGGAGGATTTCCTGTGTGTTATTTACCCTTCGATCTTATAACCCCCTAAATTCGGAAATCCTGACACGGCTTCAGTAGAGGCCTACCACGATCTCAAAATTAAATCCTCTACCAATAAAATATAATTAATATTACATGCATAGACATACATGCACATATTTTATAAGGGGGTTTATGAACTGTTGATATGTGAATATTTAAATAAACTCTCCTCACCTTAAAGTAAAACTTCCTCATACAGAATAATAAATTTTCTAACATACATTCTACCTACGAGTGTGCAATTAAATGAGCTCATTCTGTCCCTCACACGTAGTTATAAATATTGTTAGAAATAAGGTAAATCTGCATTGCATCTGTACTCCTCTATCCGGATAACCCTGATGTCGTCAGCAATCACGGGATTCCCAATCAAACTCATTGAATATCTTCTGATCCACGTATCTCTATCACGTTTTTTACTTGAGTGTCTCGTAACGTCTCACGAGTACCACTAATAATAAACTTATAAGTACTGTTAACAAACACAGTAAGAATGAGTGCCTCGTAGCATCTCACGACGGCAACTAATTATTAGTAAGAAAGTCCCACAAACTCCTCTAGTTTGTCGGGGTCCTTGGTACTAGGACTAAGTTGAGTTATGACTTGCTTACAACAGTTCTTTGTTCAACGAGGCGATGCAATAAACGTTATCAAGGAGGTGAAGGGTTAATGGCTAAAATCCATTAGTGACCTACATTCCTTTCTCCACGTCTTCTACGGCCAGCCTCCCTAATAAACTACACATTATACATACGAATATGCGTGTATACATGATAGAAATTAATAAGTATACATGCTAAGTCTAAAAGTATACATTCATGCACTTACGTTACAATAAACGAAACTATATGCAAAATAACACTTACATAATGTACGTACAAATAAACTGTCTTGAAATATATTCAAGACATCCTGGGCCCTTCCAAAAAGGAAAAAATGGAGGGTCTCCCCATCAGTACTACAATTTATCATCAATGATTAAGAGTGCCCACAATTCTTTAACTTTTTGGGCAGCTTGATGTTCATATCTTTCATAATTTGATGATTCCTCTTTGTATACTTCTGACAACAGATATTCCCATGAGAGCTTTTCAGACCAAGCTCTCTGAATAAGAATTTTCCCTCTTCTTAGTAAGGGTGATATTAGACCTAAGGGGTCCAAAAATATACCCACCAGTGACAGAAGTTTCTGTTTTGTCAGCACTTCATCTCTAGCCTTCAGGCCTTTCAATGACAACTTGTCTGTATTTATATTCCAGATTAAACTAAGGATTGATACGTTAGGAGATCTAGATTCTTTAGAAAGTCGCTGATCCAGTACCCTTTGAGGTCTTGCATTGTTGGAATTCAATGCTTGCAGTGATATTTTGGCCTTTTCCCACTCTACATCTGCAGTATTGCATATATCAAACTGTTTCTCTTCACTGGTACAAGCATCCAACAAATTACCCAAATGAACATTCTCCAATATTTCCTCAAACTGTTCTATTAGAGACTTCATTTGTCCAAAGGCACTCTGAAAATTGTGTAGGAGAGGAGTGTGGATAGGCTTCAAGGGAACAGAATGTGTAAAACTTCTAAGTGTAGTTTTATCTTCGTAATGCACTTCTTGCTTTACTCCAATACTCTCTGGCTCCCACAACTTATAAACAGGCTCTATGGCCTCTTCAATCAACAACTTATCAACAGGCTCTATGGCCTCTGCAATCAGCAACTTATTAACAGGCACTATGGCCTCTTCAATCAACAACTTATTAACAGGCTCTATGGCCTCTTCACTCAACAACTTATTACTCTCTATGGCCTCTGCAATCAGCAACTTATTAACAGGCTCTATGACCTCCTCAATCAACAACTTATTAACTGGCTCTATGGCCACTTCAATCAACTCTTGAGTAGCTGTAGGAAAAACCTGTGTTCCTACTCGCATAACAATATGCCTCTGCACATTACTGGGTTCATGTTGAGTTTCACAAGGAATATGGCCATACAACATGACACCACCAGGTGTTTCCATCAAAGTATAGACATCCCACTTGTCAGTACCACTAACAAACTGACTAAAATGTAAGGCACCAATAACAATGCCAATGTTATCAAGTACATCACTATCAATATCTTCATCGGCCAACTTGTGACCATTAGACTTTAACACATTTGCAGCCTTTGCTAGTCCTGGAGTTTGGATGCTAATTACCATGTCATCAACTACGAGTAATTTAACTCTGGCTCTTCTTTTCCCCAATTTGATAACTACATTTACAACAGGAAAACTTCCTTCCTTCGTCTCAGAACGAAATGCATCAATACCAAGAGACATTTCATCTACTGGGCTTAATTTAAGCCTTTCAGCTAATTCCCTAGTTATAAAGGAACACTGGGAACCTGTATCAAAGAATAACCTAGTATTTACCCAAAGATTTCCCTTTGAGCTGCTTATTTTTCCACTTGCAGTAGGCAGAGCACATGAAGGTAAACTCGGCTTCACCATTTGCCTTTGTACTGCCTTCATAGTCATCACACCAACATGTTTCTTGTCCTTTTCTGAGTCAGAATGTTCTTGCTCATTGCTTGACTCATCTAAATTTGAACCATTTCCTGACTGTTCATTCAGAAATGTAGGTTCTTCAAACCTTCTACGAAATTTTGACTCTTGTTCATAACACAAGGCTGCATGATGACCATTTTTCTTACACTTCTTACAGTTTAACTGAGTGTAACATTCATTTGCATAATGCCCTGACTGAGTACATCTCAGACATTTGTTATTGTTTCTCAATTTGTCTTTGCGTTCATTTATGCTTACTACTTTATTACAGTGCTCAGACTTATGACTTTGCCAACCACAAAACGCACATTCTGATTTACTATTTACTACCTTAGCAGTAGCACCATAACTACCCACATTCTTTTTATAGGACTGGGTATCATCTCTCTGGAAGGTTTGGGTCTCTCCCTTTGTGTTACCTTTTGTATTGTTGCCCTCTATATAATATACATATTTTCCCAGTTCCTTCAAGAGGGTTTCATATGTAGGATATTTTGTGTCTATTTTCATGCTAATCCAGTTCTCAACATCTTCTGGCAATTTCATCATCACGAGTTCTGAAAACACCCAATCAGTATTCTTCATGTCTCTATAATTTTTCAGACTTCGAGTAATGGCTTCTACTTTCTGCTTGAACTTAAAAAGTGATGAATAATGAGAAGAAGGAGTTGGTAACTTTACCAATTTCCTCATTAAATTTCGTACAATCCTGTCCTTGCTGGCATAAACAGCTTGTAGCTGTTGAATGCACTCATCATAACTCTCACTAGCAACAGGATATCCCTTTATGGTGTCTTTTGCATCTCCTTTAAGGGCATTTCTCAAGATGGTAAACTTTGTCATAGTTGCCATAGAAGTACTATGTACTAAACTATCAAACGTATCCCAAAACTCGTTCCATTCATCATAGTTTCCAGAGAACTGTGGTATTTTTACTTCAGGAAATTTAGGTGTGGGTTGCCCACTGGGGAGGCTTGAATTCTCGGAACTAGGAGCTCTAGTACTCTCCATAGTTCCTAACTTACGAATCCGTTCTAGGACAGCTAAGCTAATATTATTTACTGTTTCAGCTAGATTATCATGTTCTGTATCCTCCTCTTCAGAATCCTTTTTAAGGGGCTTATTCTCGACATATTCTTCATATTTCCTATCATATCTTCCGAATCTTTCTGTTAGCGTATGGTGACATCTTTCTAAATAATTAACAACAAGTGTCTCATCATCTTTGGCAAGTTCTGTTTGACACTGAACACAATCACGTTGAACCAATTCCCGAAGGCGTTTTAATGCTTCAGGTTTAACCGACATATTGAGAAAGCAAACAGAACATAAAACAACAGACAAATAATTGATGCAATTTTATCATCAAAGAATCCACGATCTTCTTTATACATCAACAATGCAACAAACATTCACTCTGTAAAGAGTATCAAAGGACAATCTTACAAATCTCAAGATAATAACATACAGTTATTTAATTCCGTCAATTATGACGCCAATCCTCAAAGTGTAAAACACACTTTTCATCAATTAAACGACACTGTTAAGTCAGCAACAGTAAATGGAAAGTGTAATGCAAACCACACTGTTCCTCAAACGACACTGTGCACCTAGCAGTAGGTGGGTCACTACCTTCTGTTTATTTACGTAAACAAAGGAATCAATACGACATTCTAGATATCGTTAAATGGGAAATATGTAAACACACAAATCCCTAAAAACCACTGTTCACCCAGCCGAAATTGGGTACTAATATCCAAATTACTTAATGGACGCTCAACTACGAAAGTATATTTCGTTTCCACAGATAGGGAAACGCTTTATCCACGTGGGAAATGGGTTCTCTTATTTATTTCAACAACCATTTAAATTTCAAAGTTATATTTGCAATATTCATGCAAATACATGCAATGCTCCTCCCTGTTTTCGCTGAAATGTGGACGATTTTAACCGTAGAGTTTTGCACTAACTTCTTACAAGGTGGGAGCTTATCTAAAATGTACACTATTTTCACCACTACCACACCAATTCTCATCCGGTTCGAAGGACCAAAAGCTGTGGAGGATTTCCTGTGTGTTATTTACCCTTCGATCTTATAACCCCCTAAATTCGGAAATCCTGACACGGCTTCAGTAGAGGCCTACCACGATCTCAAAATTAAATCCTCTACCAATAAAATATAATTAATATTACATGCATAGACATACATGCACATATTTTATAAGGGGGTTTATGAACTGTTGATATGTGAATATTTAAATAAACTCTCCTCACCTTAAAGTAAAACTTCCTCATACAGAATAATAAATTTTCTAACATACATTCTACCTACGAGTGTGCAATTAAATGAGCTCATTCTGTCCCTCACACGTAGTTATAAATATTGTTAGAAATAAGGTAAATCTGCATTGCATCTGTACTCCTCTATCCGGATAACCCTGATGTCGTCAGCAATCACGGGATTCCCAATCAAACTCATTGAATATCTTCTGATCCACGTATCTCTATCACGTTTTTTACTTGAGTGTCTCGTAACGTCTCACGAGTACCACTAATAATAAACTTATAAGTACTGTTAACAAACACAGTAAGACATGAGTGCCTCGTAGCATCTCACGACGGCAACTAATTATTAGTAAGAAAGTCCCACAAACTCCTCTAGTTTGTCGGGGTCCTTGGTACTAGGACTAAGTTGAGTTATGACTTGCTTACAACAGTTCTTTGTTCAACGAGGCGATGCAATAAACGTTATCAAGGAGGTGAAGGGTTAATGGCTAAAATCCATTAGTGACCTACATTCCTTTCTCCACGTCTTCTACGGCCAGCCTCCCTAATAAACTACACATTATACATACGAATATGCGTGTATACATGATAGAAATTAATAAGTATACATGCTAAGTCTAAAAGTATACATTCATGCACTTACGTTACAATAAACGAAACTATATGCAAAATAACACTTACATAATGTACGTACAAATAAACTGTCTTGAAATATATTCAAGACA
>JAXCGZ010011799.1:0-40000 GCA_037179515.1 Halocaridina rubra
GAGAGAGAAATAAAGATTTATATAATTATGACGCTCATTAGCGTTTGGTTAAGAGGATCTGCACAGAAATGATTTTTAAAACTACAGCTTTTAACATTAGTGAATTCGAGAATTCTAATGAGCAGGAGAGATGGAAAGCACCAAGTTTATTCATATATTTATTTATCATTTAAATAATTATGCATTTACTTACTCGTTCATTGATATAATCATTTGCATATATATATATATATATATATATATATATATATATATATATATATATATATATATATATATATATATATATATATATATATATATATATATATATATATATATATATATATATATACGTATGATTACTACTTATTACGAAGGGATAAACAGATAACACTGATGTACCTTAGCGCTTTCGAGTATATTAATCTACTCATCCTCTTAGACTATTCAGTTATTTACCTATTTACTTGTTTACCTATAAATAAATTTCTCCATCTTTAACTTATTATTTTTTCCGGAAGTTTGATATAGGTTAATTATTGCCCCTGATTAAGTCACAAACCGTTAAAAAATGACGCAATCTAGATCTCTAATAATGTCCTCGCTAAACCTGCGTGTAGACAGGAACTTGCTTGGCAGACGAGTTAAAAGCCACAAATTCTTATTTCAGAAATATTCTAGTAAAGAAATTCTATACGAACCACTTCCTCCGTGTTCCCCTGCGTGTAGTAAGAGTCGACAAAATGGACGAGCGAGGGGGCTGGGAATAACTTCCTCTGAATTTTTCCTCCCAAAGAGTCAGAGTATTTTGCCTTGACTCAGCCAATTTCCTTATAATGGGAAACATCGCTCATGCATGTAGATAGATATACTTTTTGCAGTGTTTCGCTGTTAATTAATCTACCTATCTCGCGATTAAGCATGCCCGCAATATGTTAGTTAAAATAATAACAACTTCAGTAAATAATATACTTAATTATGTAAGAAATAGATACAGTACAAAAAAAAAGATATTTTAGCATTTTATTTTTCTGATTTCTTCTCGAAACTTCAGAATACTAATTACGGTGGCACAGAATAGAGCTGAAGTTCTCTGCTGTCGGGATCAACAGAATAAAACTGTAATGAAAGAGTAAGTTGCACACAAAGGAGTATCCAGGAATTGTAGGAGACTGACAAGGAAATAGTTTAATTCATTCTCTCTCTTCTCTCTCCTCTCTCTCTCTCTCTCTCTCTCTCTCTCTCTCTCTCTCTCTCTCTCTCTCTCTCTCTCTCTTTCTCTCTCTCTCTCTCTCTCTCTCTCTCTCTCTCTATTTAAAGGGTCGTATAGCTCCTATGAACGATTTGAATTGGGTACTCCTCAGGGGTGTGTGCTAAGTCCTTTTCTATTCAATATCCTTATGCATCGTCTACTCTCCCTCCTTCCTGTCATCCCCGGTACTACAGTTACCTGCTATGCGGACGACATATGCATCCACACGACCTCAACTCACGACCTTCAGCACATGCTCCATGATTTTTTACGTGTCTGCTACCTCCTGTGGCCTTATTATCTCCCCAGAAAAAAGCAGGATTTTTACTTCACGCAACTGCAGAGCACTGCCCGCATTCGCCATGGGTGGTAATGCCATCCCTCACTGCACACAGTACACGTATTTAGGTGCACAGAAGCTTATTAATTTTGCAGCTCGAGTTGCCCTGGGAGGAATATAGAAAATATGACCACATCACACCAGCTCTCAATAAACTTGGGTGGCTGCGGGCAGAAAATAAGGTCGCTTATGCTATTTATGTTTTTGTATTCAAAATTTTGGACCATCATTATCCTAGCTGGCTATTTGATTTAAAAACAGTCAGGGATATAAGGGGAACCAACACAAGACAGAGCAGTGAGCTCTTTATTCACAGAACAAACACAGAAGCAGTTCAAAGATGATCACTATCAAAGGGCCAACACTCTGGAATAATATTCCAGAGCATCTTAAAAATGCATCCTCTTTCACAGCTTTCAAAGGCAAACTATACAGTTTTCTTTTGGACAAATAGTTGCTGCTCATTAAGAACTAATTATTCTCATTGTAAGGAAACAAATATGGAAATGATGCCGATAATAACGATCCTGTATCTAGTGGCATGCTTACTACTTTATTATTAACATTATTGTAACATTTTTATTACAGCATTATTATTTTCTATTAAAGCTACATTTAATTTAACTATATGTCTAACCCTCTTATTTGTTAGTTTAATTACATGTCTACTTATAAGTTACTATTAATGTTGAATAACCATTGTACAAAATGGAAATAAATGTTTTTGTTTTTGTTTTTGTTTTTTTTTTGGATCACCCCAGCTATACCTGCACATCAACGAATTCATCCCTTTGTGAAGAGCCTTCTTGACCGTCTGGAGCCCCGCTTTGCACCTGTCAAGTGGCTTGCCAACAATGCTGCAGGAGTCTCCATCCCAGTGGCGAGGACCCTCTACATCCTACTACTTCGGTCAGTGGTTGACTATCTGTCTCCTGCCTTGTGTCAACTTCCTAGACCAGCTCTCGAGCAACTTGAAAAGTTCCAGAATCGAGTCATGAGATTTATCTTGGGATGTTTCTCTCTCTACCCGTATTGTGAGTATGCAGTTGGAGCTCAACTTGCCCCCTCTTGTGGAGAGGATTTATGCCAATGTGTCCTATTTTACTGTTAAGTGTCTTCACTACCCCTTTCTTGCTCCGTACTTCTCTGCTGTCATGAGGACGTCCCTGGATCCAGACGCACCCAGGCTCCCACTTCGAGCAGGAGGTCATAACCTTATCAGGGGTGGTGAGCGACATTCTTCGTGGCCTTGACATCGACCTGCCAGTGCAGGCGGCTGTCCCAGATTTACCACCCTGGCGTGTCCTCCTCCCCCGCTGTCACATATACACCCGACCTCGAAGGATGTCTATCCCCCCTTGCAGAGACAGTTAGCTCTGGAGACTATCGCTGATGTGTCCACGTCTGTCCCTGCAGCACACCCACGTCTATGTTGATGGTTCTGTGCAAGCAGATGGGAGGGCGGCATGTGCTGTGTTTTCCCCCCACCATGGAGCCGCCTGTGCCGGCTGATTCATGGCTTGGCCGTAGACTACCCACCTCGTCGAGCTCCACCTACTGTGAACTGAATGCCATCCTGGATGCCGTGACTCTCCTTGTTCGACGACGAGTGAATGGGGTAATAATTTGTGACTCCCAATCGGCCCTACAAGCCCTATCCTCGCCAAGACCTATCTGTGGCCGTGCTGTGGGAGATATACTATGTCGCCTCGCAGCCCGCTCGGGATGCTTCTTTGTTGTGTCGTTTGTATGGACTCCATCCCACATTGGGCTGACTGGCAACGACACAGCGGATCGTCTTGCCAAGGCGGCCTGTATGCTGGATGGGCATGCTGTGGACGCTGAGCCCTCCCTCCGATGCCTACGTAACATCATCTACTCAGCTGGGTTTGCCATGACGGTCCAGCGCAGGGACACGGAGAGGGCCAACAGTGTGTCCATACAGCACCATGATCACTTTCTACACAGTCGCTACAAGTATCGCAGACGCGGGTTAATGGTGCGGAAAAACAATGTAGTTAGTGCTCGGCTCAGAATGGGGTATCGGCCTTTATGGCAGGTCTCCCAGACTCTAGATATGCCACAGTACACCTCCTGTAAATTATGCGACCGTCCTAATGCTAACACTCTTGACCACTATTGTCTTCAGTGCCCCACAGTGAGAGATGTTTTACCACGAGGTCAGAACTTAATACAGATCTGCTCATTTTTACTTAATGATGACAACCTTGATGTTATTCTTGCTCGTTATCCTCACTTTGGTGGCCATTAATTATATTGAATTATACATACATTTTCTGTATGTTGCTGTATAATTCTGTTTGTGCATTCTGCGTTTCTCTGAGCTTTACTTTTGCATATAATGTACTCTGTGCTGCCATACTGTGAGTTGTGTGTTAGTATGCAGCAATGTTTTATCAATGTGTACACCTCCCTGTGAACTATGTTCAATTCTTGGTTTTGTATCCATTTGAAGCATTATTTGTATGAACTCATGTAATGTCTGACGCCTTGGCGCAATAAATTAATAAAATAAATAAATAATCTCTCTCTCTCTCTCTCTCTCTCTCTCTCTCTCTCTCTCTCTCTCTCTCTCTCTCTCTCTCTCTCTCTCTCTCTCTTTCTTTCGCGTCACCTCCAACTCAAGTCCTCTCTCTCTCTCTCTCTCTCTCTCTCTCTCTCTCTCTCTCTCTCTCTCTCTCTCTCTCTCTCTCTCTCTCTCTCTCACACACACACACACACACACACACATATACACACACATATACATGCATACACACAAGTCAAGAGGTAAATCACGACTTTTATTGGTCGGTTGTGGCTCAGTGGTAGAAGCTCTTTCATACTTTAAAACTTCCGTTCACAAATGTCTCAGGATCGAATCCGCATGTGGGGTGGTGGGCTTATGTTATTTACTAGCGGTATGACTTGCAAAAAGATTTCAATAATACTAATATTAATAATAATGATAATAATAATAATAATAACGATACTACTACTACTACTACTACTACTGCTAGTAATAATAATGATAATAATAATAATAATAATAATAATAATAATAATAATAATAATAATAATAATAATAATAATAATAATAATTATTATTATAACAATAATAACTATAATAATAATAATAATAATAATAATAATAATAATAATAATAATAATAATAATAATAATAATAATAATAATAATAATAATTATAATAATAATAATAATAATAATAATAATAATGTTCCGGCTTTACGTCACGGACTCCCTTTTCTACCAAGGGCTAGGACGGTTGCCTTCTTGCGAAGGACTTGTTTTGGCATATGTAATTCTTGCCCTGAGTGCATGCCCTTGCTCACCTCAGACCGTGACGGGGTGCGAACCCTCGACCTGCCGCATCAGAGTCGCGGACGCTACCGCTTGAGCCACGGTGACTACAATAATAATAATAATAAAATAATAATAATAATGATAATACTAATAATAATAATAATAATAATAATAATAATAATAATAATAATAATAATAATAATAATAATAATAATAATAATAATAATAATAATGATGATAATACTAATAATTCTTAAGAATGCCCTAGTCAAGACGTTAGAGTAATCATCCAAAAAGTAAAGTATGAAAAAGAAGGCCCCAAAACTACTGGAGAAGTGGTTGAGATGAAACCTAGAAATGGATTTAAAGTCAAGATCTTCTTAAGATTTCTGAACTGCTCTCAACATACTTATACATTCATATTCAAGAAAATCTAAGATGGAAGAAGATTGCACTCCTTTTGAACATCAATTTACTCAAAAGGTTTTGTATAAATGTACATTAATCTGGGAGAGCAAGCCAGCTACATTCGGTGCCGGTACCAAGCCTGCATCAATGTAGATAGCAAAACTCGAAGTCAATGCGAAAGCTAGTATAAACAACTAAAGGAAAACAGTGATCCCATATTATTATCATTAGTAGTAGTAATAGTATTGTAATTACTATTATTATTAGCAGTAGTAGTAGTAGTAGTAGAAGTAGAAGTAGTAGTAGCAGTATTAGTAAAAAAAGCAACAGCAATAGTATCTCTGGTTCCTACACTTTATATTCCCATTCTAGATTCCATTTTCATCTTACTAATTTGTTTGTTTGGGCATTTATTTACTTGTAATTGTACAATCGTGTTTAATTTTACGTATGAAATATATATATTTTCCTTTTATCTTTGTGTTGTTTAAGGTGTAAATTGGAAATAAAACTTTATTGAAATTAATGTATTCATCTAACACGGGAAAAGTTAGTTTGAAAGAATTTCTATACGTAATGTTTTTCACACAGGTTTTCACATATTTCTTTTCAGGAAGAAAAAAGTTACAATGTAAATGGCTTACGGGGTTATAAATAAAACACGTTCCATAGCCACACATTTCTTTCACAAGAGATTTCAAGCCCAACGTGACTTTCTTCCCCATTTTTAGTCCCAAAGTTATGAAGGTTTTTTGTTTGTTTATATATCTGGAGAACTCTTAAGCCTGTAGATATTGGATGTTTTGGAGACACAAATATTTACCTGGCATTCAAACAGCACTTTGTTTATATTTTTTCTTTCCTCATATTTAATTCCTAGTATATATATATATATATATATATATATATATATATATATATATATATATATATATATATATATATATATATATATATATATGTGTGTGTGTGTGTGTGTGTGTGTGTGTGTTTTTTTTTTTTTTTTTTCCAGGTGCTTGTAACTAGTGCAAAATCAGCTTGTGAAATGCGTATGTATTCATATACGTATGTATTAGGTATGTATGTATAAAAGTGTATATGCAAGCATATGAACGTATATATGTATGTGAGTCTGCAAGTATATATATATATATATATATATATATATATATATATATATATATATATATATATATATATATATATATGTATATATATATATATATATATATATATATATATATATATATATATATATATATATATATATATATATATATATGTATATTTATATATATATAAATATATATATATATATATATATATATATATATATATATATATATATATATATATATATATATATATATATATACTTGCATATTCCCATCCATATATACTTTCAAATGCTTATATATATATATATATATATATATATATATATATATATATATATATATATATATATATATATATATATATATATATATATATATATATATCCCCTGAGGAAAGGGTTTAAGAATTACTTCCTCCTTGTTCCCCTGCATGTCAAAAAAGTATATTTAATGGGGCGGAGCGAGGGGACTGGGATTCCCTTCTTCAGTACTTTCTTCCTGCATAATAAAGTTATTTTGCTTTGACTCAGCCACCCCCTTTAAGGGGGAATGCGGCTTTACTACGTAGCATATATATATATATATATATATATATATATATATATATATATATATATATATATATATATATATATATATAGATGCACTGATTATTATATGCATGCATGTACATATTTTAACGTTAGAGGCTAATATAAATTCATACAAAATATGAAAGGTCAAACAAGTCCTTATTATAGTATTGTGGCAAAGTTTTTTCTAGTGCAGTTATTACTGATAATTATGAGAAGTGAAAAGATGTATTCAATAAAAAAATAATTCAGATAATATACTTTTATGATACACACACACACCACACACACACACACACACACACACACACACACACACACACACACACACACACACACGCACACACACACACACACACACTCACATGTAACCATAGTCTTACATTACCATGAAAGGATAGAAAATACATATTCTAAATATTTTCCAATGTATGGTAATATTTTTACCAGCAATAAAGGAAAATATGCAAAGAGCATATTTGCTCATTTGTCAGAAAATGGGTTTTCACATAATAATAATAATAATAATAATAATAATAATAATAATAATAATAATAATAATAATAATAATAATAATAAAAACAGGATATTCACCAAAATATCAAAAATTTTCTCTCTGTCTTTTGGCTGGTTTTCCTCATTTTTTAAATTCCTGCGTCAGCAACTATCCAGTGCCAAGGATAACGATTAAAATGCCAGGAAGACTTTGATTCTACATTGTATAAAGTTCAATAAAATCTTATGACCTCCTTAAAGGGCGGTTTACAAGGTCAAACGGTTCGTCGAACGCGGTTCGACGAACCGTTTGACCGTGTAAACTGCCCTTAAAAAAAGAAAGAAAACCTGGAAATTTATGGGTATTCCTAGCTACCTCTACATGAACACCATATTTTTTTTTACTCGCTTCGAAGTAAGAAAAAAAAAGAGTAAAAAATAAAAGTTGAAGCACTATATGCTCTTGCCATTTATGCTAATTGAATATGATTCTATTTATTGAATATAAACGTCTTAAACGAAAAATCGGCCTTATCAACGGTAGATTATCCACTAATAAATTTACTTTTGTAAGTATTTTTTTTTTTTACGGCTACCAAGTTTATGCTCCCACCATTGTACCACTTACTACAATCAGCACATAAGTTGCAGTACTGTTAATTTCGAAAAAAATTGAGACCTAAAAGAGGATCTTAATCCCAAATTCTTCTTCTTGCAAAGTACAGAGATCTGCAAGTTTGCTTAATAAGAATAATGGGGTGTGAAGTCTTGTAAGTCACGTTTGCTCAAGGCCATTAATCAAGGAGATGGATGTGGCGAATGTTGGTTTCCACACTTTACGTGTAGTCCTCGCCTCAACTCGGGTACGAGACCTCAATGCAAACACTTTTAGAAGGATCACGCCCGATGGAGAAGGCCAAAAGCAAAGCTCAAATAACACAATGGAACGAAATCTCAGTGCATGAAAAGATATACGTTTAAGAGCAGACGCATGAAATTTTTCAGAATATTCTGAAGAAAAAAAAAATCGAGAATTATCCGCCTTTTTCTTGGTGAAAAATGCCGAAAGCAAAGCAAGAATACCACAATGGTAAGAAATATCAATGAAAGAGAAGCTCATGTATATAAGTAGCGTTATGTCACGCATATCATGAAAGACAGAATATCTTGGAAATATCGACTTTCTATGGCTTTCCTCCAGATGGAAAATCAAAAGCAATGCCTATACAAGACAACAGAAGTATATCCCATTGTAAAGAAAATGCTTTGACTTTTGTGGGAGGTAAATACAGAGGAGGGGATTCCCAGTCCCTTTGCTCCACCCCATTCAGTCGACTTTTATGACACACAGGGGAACATGGAGGAAGTATTCTTACCCCCTCCCTCATATAAGGAGATAAATTCCAGAAGTAAAACTTATGAAAGTCAGTTAGTATATGATTAGAAAATCGTCTTTTTCTAAGGACATAAGAGTAGGCATACACCTAAGTTTCAAGTCTTGGAAAGATGTCCTTAATTTGGATATAAAACAAAGAATAAATTAGTCAAAGAAAACTAATAATAATGGAAAGCAAAGTTCATGAAAATATTATGATTTATTATAATAATGTGCAAGAGTAACACAAAACATCGTAAGAGGATTCCAAAAGGTACTGCAAAGTTGACTTAAAAAGTTTTTGTAAAAAGAAAATCGTTTGGAATGAGTTTTCATTAACATGCAAATACCCATTTGCCCTTTACATGTTTTATTAGAGACTTCTCTTCCCTTAGACAACCGAATTAACTTTCAGGTCCGAAATAGCATTTTTCACTTCATGTCAAAGCGGGCCAAAGCTCTTTCCGTGACTCCTAAATGGAAACGCGTAATAGTATTCAAACGAAGGCTTTTCTCATTGTTTGCCCTTTTTCCCCTACCTTTATTCTTCTATAATCGTCTCTCTTCGTGGTATGAACATCAGACTTTCAATATGGATGTAATATTTCACTCTGACAGCTCATTATTGCATAAAGCCTCACGTAGGAGGTAAATGAGAGAGAGAGAGAGAGAGAGAGAGAGAGAGAGAGAGAGAGAGAGAGAGAGAGAGAGAGAGAGAGAGAGAGAGAGAGAGAGAGAGAGAGAGAGAGAGAGAGAGAGAGAGAGAGAGAGAGAGAGAGAGAGAGAGAGAGAGAGAGATATGTCCCCAACGGAAAATTGAATTTCAGAGATTCCATAAGATATAAAATATTCTTTTGATGGTCAGACAGAGACAACCTTTTCCCATAATCCTGGTATTGAAAAAATTACATTACTTGAAATCATTAACATAGACACACACACACACGGACTGGCCTGCCGTATCAACGTTCAAGCTCGCCTCGTTCCCAATAAAGATACAAAATTGATTCAGTTTTTACGTCACGAACTCTCTTTTCTACTAAGGGCTAGGACGGTTGCCTTCTTGCGAAGGAATTGTTTTGGCAGATGTAATCGTTACCCTGAGCGTATGCCCTTACTAACCCCATTCCGTGACGGGGCGCGAATCCTCGACCTGCCGACTCAGAGTCTAAATTTCGTTGAACATGCATTATGAAACTAATTTATTTTCTGTGAGTGCGAATGCTGTTACTATGATAATATACCAGATCTGCAGGTCCAGGAAACACGAATATATGGAAGGCACGGTAGTGGCGTCCGTTGTTTCATAATCCCAGCCAACTCAACAGCATTAATAAGTACACAAATGGAAGTCAAAACAGATTTATACAAGATCTTCCTCTTTTCTTCCTACTGAGCAAAGAACAGTTCAAAATTTTTCTTCGTTTGTTCCATTCCTTTTACCAGATATGTGTTACTTAAAACTCTCTCTCTCTCTCTCTCTCTCTCTCTCTCTCTCTCTCTCTCTCTCTCTCTCTCTCTCTCTCTCTCTCTCTCTCTCTCTCTCTTCTTCTTCTTCTTCTTCTTCTTCTTCTTCTTCTTCTTCTTCTTCTT
This sequence comes from Halocaridina rubra, assembly GCA_037179515.1. Taxonomy (NCBI): domain Eukaryota; kingdom Metazoa; phylum Arthropoda; class Malacostraca; order Decapoda; family Atyidae; genus Halocaridina; species Halocaridina rubra. The sequence goes on from JAXCGZ010011799.1 coordinate 10,460, forward strand.
CTTCTTCTTCTTCTTCTTCTTCTTCTTCTTCTTCACAATCTAAAGCTGATGGCTCTGCAGTTCGGAATAGTTTGTATGTTTGAGAAGGAGGATCTCGAACTCTGGATATATTATTGCAATTGCGTCATCTAAACCCTCTTACTTGTTATCAATGTTCTCGTGTTCTTTCCCTTTGAAGACAGTTTTTATTATCTGGTAGAAAAGTTCTGATTTTATCATATTCATTACGAATCTTTTTTATGTACATCCCCTTAACAGAAAGAATAAAGTACATCCACTCACTTTTACATGGCAATAATAATTGTAAGCGATGTCATAATACTTGTACATAACCAATATTCTGCTAATATATATATATATATATATATATATATATATATATATATATATATATATATATATATATATATATATATATATATATATATATATATATATATATATATATATATATATATATATATATATATATATATATATATATATATATATATATATATAATATATATATATATATATATATATATATATATATATATATATATATATATATATATATATATATATATATATATATATACTTTCACTCCTTCCATTCCCACGCCTATGTGGGGTCGGAGTTCTTGACTAGACTTCTACGTAGTACTCGATTTTGGTTACCTAGTTTTTGCAAATGCAACATGATAAAGACAAGATACCTACTTTTTCCCTGTCTAGTCTCTCCAAATATAGTACACAGAACATGCGACATCTAGTTTGTACTTATCGTTTTTCTGAAAACAAAACAGGATGAACACATCCAATCGTATTTGTCGTTACCTAATCTCTGCAAATACAGGGAGTTAAAGCTATTACATCTACATACAAGCCTGAATACGTCTGTTCCGGTTTACGTCACATTACCCTGAGTGCATGCCCTTGCTAACCTCAGACCGTGACGGGGTGCGAACCCTCGACCTGACGCCTCAGAATCGCGGACGCTACCGTGTGAGCCACGGTGACTACTAAGCCTGAATACGTCTGTATGTAGTGAATTTACAATCCTCGTCACTAATGCTAAAATGGAGTGAGGAAGCTCCACGTCAAGAAAGAAATTTTATATTATTTTGTGAATTCTTATATCTGAATTCTCGTCAAGTCATTCTGAATGATTAATTGATCCCGTGTTCGACATTCATCTCGGTAAGTGACACAGATCAGTCGGTAATGTGAGTGATTAACATTGCCGTGTTCATTACCAAGTCTCTGCAACAATATTCGAGGGAGGAGCAGTAGTGCAGTGGTTAGAATACCTGACTCGGGAGGTGATAAACCCACGATCAAGACCACAGAGGAGTGAGTAAGGGTATCTAGCCTTAATTCCTCAGCTTCAACCTGTCTGTGACCACCTCAATAATGGGGATTAATAGTGGCACGTTTAAAACGACAAACAACAGTTTCCGCAGTCGCATTGGTTTCCTTACTTAATCCTGCAATGACAGCAAGTTTAACAAATTACACCTATAGATATTGCGGTTATCCCTCTAATGGGTTCAAAGCTTTGTGTTTCCACTTTCAGGGTAATTACCCTAATTTAGTGAAATCAATGGCCTTTTAGGGTAGTTCTCAAGTTACTATGAGAATAGTAATAAATTATTGTGTATATATTCTCAACATTTTGGGCAATTTGCCGAAAGCAACTATGTGGAACGAATATCAAAGCTTTTCATGCTAATTACATAGTCAAAGGAATTAAGTATTTATGAAAAGAATTTATTTTTTAGGTAATAATGATTGTCAATGAAATAAAAGCATATTTTTTCCCTCTTTGAAGTTATTCAAAATACATACATTTCAACTTCATACATTACGTACTTAAGTATATAATACAAAGGAGCCAATTTCCAATATTTTTAGAACAAGTTAGTCTTGAAGAAATAGTCAGGACATAACCAAATATCGACAACAAAATTGCATTTATTTTCATATCCCATAAAAATAATGAAAAATCTCTTGTTCTCAATGAAAAGGAGATTTAAAAAAAAATAAGGGAACTCTATGTAAGTTTTAATGATTTTATGTCTAAGGTTTCATCACGCAATTCTGCTGTGTTATTTATGTCACCAGAACGCTTTAAGTCACAAAAATGGATGTAAATTCTTTTGTAAAAATTTCTTATTGAGGGGAAAGAAGCCGATAAACAGAGAAACTATTGTATTTTATTCATACACAACAGCCACATACTAGTAAAATAACAAGCATTATTTAATTTGGGATATTTTAGCTCAAGAAAAATAATGAAAATCTTATTTTCTGTATTTTATAAGGCATTACTGTAGGTAATAAAACGCTCTAATCATGAAGAAAAGTACATAAAGACGGGAAAGGGCGACCACCAGACAGGGTCGCATAATCCGATGCACGGGGTACGTAGACATCCACTCTGTGGTGCCGAACAAGTACCCGGACCGACGTCCTGCCAGCCAGGAGCCCGCCCCCACTGCGGGTATAATGACCTATACTTCTAGTTAATGACCAAAGGTTAAGTTGCATTGTTTAACCAGAAACGTCATTAGGAGTCATAATGAGGCCTTGAAATGAGCTGAAATTTGACGGATTCTTCCAGGAATTTAACATCGCACTTTCTCTCCTTTCTTTAAAAATATCGAGATACGAGTAAAAAATGTCTTAAAATTCAACTTTTACTTTAAAGAGTTAGAAGGACGTCTCATAACAAGGAGAAAGGTTTTGAATGAATACTTACTTACTGCAGGATGATACTCAGTTTTTATTACATTATATAATAATAATAATAATAAATAATAATAATAATAATAATAATAATAATAATAATAATAATAATAATAATAATAATAATAATAATAATAATGAACTGATATCTCAAATATTTTGATTAAATATCTGTACTACTGAAGGCTCTTTTTCATGAGACCATAAACGATGTGTCACATGAAAAGGACACGAGTTCGAAGCCCACCATTACTTTCATAACGAATTAATTACTCTTGGTCCATACTGAGGAGGAGAATTAAACGTGTGCTGGTCCCTGGCCGGTCAAGAGAGAGGTAAAAATTTTAGGGTAAAAAGGTGCAGAAGTGCCCTTTTTAAATCTGAGACACTTCTGTAGAAGTTCCAGATCTCTTTATTTTAGATACCTCTGTGGCTTGGCACACTAAGCTGTCGACACCTGCTCTACATATCCCAGGCTCAAATCCCTACAGCAGGTGGCAAAACTTATATATATTATTATTATTATTATTATTATTATTATTATTATTATATTATTATTATTATTATTATTATTATTATTATTATTATTATTATTAAGTAGTCTCCGTGGCAAAATGGTAGCGTCTGCGACTCTGAGGCGTCAGGTCGAGGGTTCATGCCCCGTCACGGACTAAGGTTAGTAAGGGCATACACTCAGGGTAACGATTATATCTGCCAAAACAAGTCCTTCGTAAGAAGGCAACCGTCCTAGCCCTTAGTAGAAAAGGGAGTTCGTTACGTAAAACCGAATCAATATCATATCAACATTATTATTATTATTATTATTATTATTATTATTATTATTATTATTATTATTATTATTATTATTATTATTATTATTATTATTATTATTATTATTATTATTATTTTTATTATTATTATTATTACCAAGAGAGGGAAAGCTTTAACATTATATTTTAAAAACGTACAAATTTTTACTGTAATAAGGAAGCATTTATAATCAACTATTACTCTAAGTATCATAAAAAAATGCAATCTCGAAATTACGAATTACTGCGAGCAATTTTCCTAACATGAATACCCTACAAAACACCTTATGCATAACTAAACAATACTGGAAGGAGGCTGATAGCAAATTAATATATAAACATCTTTAAGAAAGCATAATAATAATAAAAATACAAAAACATTACTTAAATCTGTATCATCAAGCAAACTAAAAATTCGTAATTTTATGGCATGAAATAATTGCATTTTTCTTTCATCTATTCCCTATTTTATATACAAAGATTTTTTTTCTCTCTTTTTTTCTCTCTCTCATTTACTCACTCTCCCCTCGTCATGGAATTCCCCTCTGACGGTCGTTAAAAAAAATTGCGCTGAATAAAACTTGTACAAAAATCCCACTATAAAAATGACATATCTGATATCGGGGGTTTTAAATTTCCACTGAAAAAAAGTTCTGTATATAAAAAAAATATGATTAAGAAGAATATGTTACAAAATTTATGTACCTCGGAGTTCACAGGCCTGACCACATACATACATATTAGTGTGAGCCCTACTGAAAGTGTAAACCGGAGGAGGTGACTCTGATAGAGGTGGTGGTAGTAGCGGTGGTGATGATGGTACTTGTTGTGAAATGGTGGTATTGGTGGTGGTTGTGGCCTCAGTTTTACAGTCATCTTAAGACTGTATTTTACCGGAATCCAGGCCATACGTATTCTGATACGCCGTTTACAAATGGCCAAACTCCCTGCCTATGGCTTTACCTTTTCTCTCTGTTCTCTGATTTCCAGTTTTCTCTCTGACCATTTTATATCTGTGGTTGTTGACGCTGCAACATCTAGCCCATTCCCTGTTACCAGTGGTGCTCCACAGGGCTCTGTTCTTTCCCCTACTCTGTTCCTTCTCTTCATCAGTGATCCTCTACAATCCCCGTCTTCCTCTCTTCTTCACGCCTTTGCCGACGATTCTACCATTCACTTTTCCTCTGTCTTTTCTTCACAACCTCCATCTGCTACTCGTAATCAGTCTCGTATCATTCTCTCTTCTACTTTCAACTCCGCTTTGCACAGGGTATCTTATTGGGGCAAGCAAAATCTAGTTAAATTTAATGCCTCCAAGACACAGTTTATGGCTATCTCTTTATCTTCTTCTCCTCTTGATAGTTCTATTGCCTTCGAAGTTAACGAAATTTACCCTCTTAATTCTATCAACATATTAGGAATCCCTATAGCATCTAACTTATCTTGGAGGAATCACATAATCCAAATTTCTATATCTTCATCCAAAAAAGTTCTGTTTTGTTTTCGTCATTACTTTAACTCTTTACAATTACTTTAACTATATAAAGGTCTTATCCGTCCCTGCTTAGAATGCAGCTGCATGTACATCCGGGGTGTTTCTTCTTATACTTATCTCCTTGATGGGGTTGAATCTACTACTTCCTGCGATGCTCTAATGAGTTGGCGAGTTGCATTCCTCCCCCACTGCCGAGGCCGCAAAGCACTCGCCAAGTAGCCTCGTCTCCCATGCACTGTGTGGAGATTTCCTGCTCGCGGATTGGTTGGTGAAGTGACTGTCTTCTTCCCATCTACCTCAGGACTTTGGAACTCTCTCCCTCCTTCTGTCTTTCCAAATCTTATTACCTATCTTCCTTTAAAATGCGGATCTATCGTCATCTCAAGGCTAGTTTGACTATTCTTTAAGTCTGTTCTTTTCCTTTGTGTTATTAGTACCTCATCTCTCCCTTGTCTGTAACCTTTTTCTTTTCCTTCGTCTTAATGTTTTTTTCGCACCCGGGACTTTACTGACGAGGGAAGATTTTGCTTTATGCCTGTCCCGGTGTCACACTCTATAAAAAAAACATTTTTCGTAACCACTGGCTTCCATAGGATGCATGTAATCACTGGATCTTCCTTTCTCTTAGTATGCCTATATCATATGAATATATCGCAATTCTTTACTACGTATCACTTTGGACTTGGAGTAACAGCTTGATACTGACTCTTTACAGATGTTGAATGAATGTTCCTTTATATCTTAATCTATTGATGAAGAAGTTATCATATTTTTTCTAATATAATTACCATAACTGACTTCCAATCAATAAGTCTGGTTTATGTATCTCTCTTATAGTCATCTCTGTCGCCTCAAGCACTCTGATCATTAGATATCTAGGTGTAGTAATTTCCAAAATTTTAATGAGAAAACAATATCATACACTGAGAAATAAGCATCGCCCTTTGATTCCCGCTTCGACCCAAGAAGATCAGCCCGGCTCCCCTTCTCCCTCCAGTTTTTTAATCGGCAATTTCTGATCTTTGATGGAGGAAATAGATTAATTATTCCTGTTGCCCACATCTCTCTGTATCAGACATTTACATATGAGCATTTACAAGTTTTTTCAATTATCCTCAGAGTAGGACTCTACCACAAATGGAACCAGCAGGCCCGAGAGTGAGCGAAATAAAGTTATAGCCAAACATGACATCTGGGTTGCATTCAGAAGGTACTTAACTTAGCGTTCACTTTGGCTTAAAAGCGAAAAGTCGGGTTTAGCTTCAGCCAATACCTTGTTAACCTCTACATTTAATCTAGAATTTAAAGCCAAAAGGATCCATGCCACTCCTTATAGTTGAAATGAAGACAATACCCTTTAACTAAACCAGAGAAGGTGTAAGAGTGAATCAAAAGAAAACTTCTTATTTGCAATTTAAGCGGTTACAATACGTTTTTAAACCTGTTTTTATCGCCATAAGAAAGGCATTACATTATAATAGTAAAACCAAAGGCTTTTATCCCTTTAAAAACAGTTGAAGCTAAACTTACCTTCTCTACAGCTTCTATGGTTGCAGTTTCCTGTAAAAGATATGCAAGTTTCAAAATAATACCTACCTATAATAAAAAAAAAATAACCACACGATATATATGATAAATTTTCACGCTATTATCTTGAACCAACTGCAGATACTTACATAGAACATAAATCTCCTATAAGCTCCCTGGGAACCGTAGAACTCCAAACCATCCAGTGCCAACAGCTTGGTGATACTTCTTCCCACCCCTAAAGAATATGAATTCTTGCACCATAAGTAGATTAAAAAGTTATGAGCCACATAGTGCCAGTAAACCCTCGTAACTTATACTTCGAGACTGAACTTCAGTAATATCTTTCGGTTATCGAATCTAAAAGGTACCGCACAACTCCCCCCCCCCCAATAATCTTACTGACAGCGCAAGAAGCTTCAGCCCTACGGCCAAACAAATTATACAAGGAGACGGGAATATTGATCAAGTATAGAAAGAAATGTCCCCAATCGATCCTGCCAGTAGAAAAATATCTGCAAATCATGCAAGCAATTTCCCATCATACTTTTGTATCATTATATTACAGCTGTATGTGGAACTTTAAAAAAAATAAACAAATAAAAAAAAAAAAAAAAAAAATATATATATATATATATATATATATATATATATATATATATATATATATATATATATATATATATATATATATATATATATATATATATATTTATATATATTATGATTAGTAGGTTGGCCATGGCACAGCCACCCGTTGAAAGACTACGACTAAAGGTATTAGGACACAACTAGGCCTGGTCCAGACAGTTCCGGGTTGAGTCTTCCTTCAGGAGGTTTTTCCTCATGCCTACATCTACACTAAATATTCTGGCGTATTCATTACACATCTCTTGCTATTCCATTACATTTGATAAGTCACAACACTCCCCACATCTGTCTCTTTTTCTCCCTTTTTTCCTCATATTTGTTATTATTTATGGAAGGTCTACAGCTAATGACCCCCAGTACCCGGCATAGAGGGGTGTGAAGAATCTCTGGGGATCGTGTTGACCGCACTATTGGCTTGAAGGCAGACACGCCGGATGGTAGTAATGGCTCTGCCCTTAACCTTGCACCTCCCAATAGATATGCTTCTTTCAATCTTCACTATTCTGAGATTCGTGGGCTGAACTCTAATCTTTCGTCTGTGGAACAGTACTTGAGTACTTTCCCCCCTAACCTCCTCCTCCTATCTGTTAATCAGCTGTTTATATATGCTTCCACTGACCCATTTCAAATCTCTCACTATACTATGTATACTCGATTTCGTTCTAAAGGTGGGGTTTGTGCCTACTGTAACATTAACACTCCTATTGCGAGACTCATGGGCCTTGAATCTCCTGACTTTGATGTTCTCTGGCTTAAAGTCTATCTCTCCACTACCACTATTTTCCATTGCTTCTGCTACTGTTCTCCAAACTCCATCGAGTTTGTGTCTTTCTTTGAATATCTTTCCTAGTGCCATGAGTCCTTGCTATCTTCTCACCCACATGCCGAAGTTCTCTACATTGGAGACTTCAATGTACACCACAGTGAGTGACTTCATTCTTCTCACACTGATGTGGGAGGAAGCGAGGCCCCTGCTTTCTCTATCACTCACGATCTGGAGCAAATTAACAAACATCCTACTCGTGTTCCTGATCATCACAAACATGCAACAAACACTCTTGACCTATTTCTTACTTCTAACCCTTCAAACTACTCTTATTCTATGCTTTCCCCTCTTGGTAAATCTGACCACTCTATGATCTCAATCTCTTCGATTTTTGCTCCCCCTCCACCACTCCCTCCTACTCAGGGTCGCCTTTGGCACTTTGAGCATACCCAACATGATAATTTGCATAACTTCCTCTTTGACTTCCCTTGGGATGACTACTGCTTTCAGTCCCGCAACCCTGATCAGGTGGCTCTAAAAGTTGCTGAGATCATGACTGCTGGAATAGAGGCATACATCCCCTCTTATATAAAAACTTTCTCTCCCCCTAAACCTTGGTTTGACCGTGCCTGCTCCATGGCTATCCAGGCTAGGAATCAGGCACACAGATCTTACCAAGCCACTTCTTCCGATTTAACTCGCTCTGCTTTTATTGTAGCTAGGAATTGCTGTACTGCTCAGATTCGAAGGTCTAAGGCTTCCTTTATAAGAAGGAAAGTTGATGACCTTAACTCCTCTCCCACTGACAAATGCTTCTGGTCCTTAGCCAAAAACCTCTCTAAAAACTTCTGTAAATCAAGCTTTCCCCCTCTCATTTGTTCTGATGGTTCTATAGCTTGCTCTGCCACTGACAAAGCCACTTTCTTTGGCTCTCCTTTTTTCTGACAACTCTTTTATAAACGATTCTAGTGCACCGGTTCCTCAATCTTTACCCCTCTCTAACCCTATGCCCTCCCTTATCCTTTCTTCATGCAAAGTTCATAAGGTTCTTTGCTCGCTAAAGACAAACAAGGTATCTGATCCTGATGGCATCCCTGCAAGGTTTCTTAAGGAGTTTGCAGACGAACTGGCTCCCGTGCTTTACCATCTTTTTCGCCTCATTCTTTCAACCAGTATCTAACCTCCATCTTGTAGGCATGCTCTAGTTCAACCTGTTCCTAAGAAGGGTGACCGCTCTATTCCTTTAAATTATCGACCTATTGCCCTAACCTCCTCTATTGCTAAAGTTTTTGAAACTTTGCTCAATGTTCACTTCTTGACACTCCTTGAATCTACTCACTTATCTTCGATCACCAGTACGGCTTCTGCAAGGCAAGATCCATTGGTGACCTCCTGTCCTATCTTACTCATGTATGGTCATCTTCTCTGAGGAACTATGGGGAATCCTTTGTCGTTGCCCTTGATATCTCTAAGGCTTTTGACAGAGTCTGGCACAAGGCTCTGTTGGTCAAACTCCCTGCCTATGGCTTTACCCCTTCTTTCTGTTCTCTGACTTCCAGTTTTCTTACTGACCGTTTTATATCTGTAGCTGTTGATGTGCGACATCTAGCCCTTTCTCTGTTACCAGTGGTGTTCCAGGGTTCTGTTTTTTCACCTACTCTGTTCCTTCTCTGCATCAACGATTTTCTACAATCCCCATTTTCCTCTATTCTCCATGCCTTTGCTGATGATTCTACCCTTCACTTTTCCTCTGTCTTTTCTTCTCAACCTTCATCTGCTACTCGTAATCAGTCTCCTATCACTCTTTCTTCTACTCTCAACTCCGATTGAGAGTAGATATTACCTCATCTCTACCTTGTCCTTAACCTTTTTTTTTTCCTTCATCTTGGTATTTTCTCGTGCCCGGGCCTTTATTGATGAGGGCAGTTTTAGCCTGTCCCGGTGTCACACTAAAAAATAAATCATATATATATATATATATATATATATATATATATATATATATATATATATATATATATATATATATATATATATATATATATATATATATATATATATATACATATATATATATATATATATATATATATATATATATATATATATATATATATATATATATATATATATATATATATATATATATATATATATATATATATTCACGGTGAAATTTTCTGCTTAAGCATCAGGGTGAAAGATAAATTACCTCGCAGTTTCAGCCAAGTCTCGCGCTATCGTGGTTTTAGGACTTCCTGATAAGTAGTGATAAAACCCCATTTCCCTACCCAAGTACCCTTTATTGCATCGATTTCAAAGGCATCCCGTCCTTTCTCCAACGATATTTTCTCGAACGAATTTAATAGACAGTATAAAACAAGATATGAAGGAGCAGAGATCACAAGAAGATAATGCGCTCAAATGAAATGAATGAAAGAGGCAAGACATGATTCATGACAATAAATAAAGGTGGAAGAATCAGAGAGGAGACTACGATATGCTTAAATTTAATAGTATCGAGTCTATGTTAAATTAAATTTTAAAAATAGTTTTATCATAAAGAGAGTACAGCTATATTTAAACTTCACTATATTAATTCTTCAACATAAAGTTGAATACTAGTAGTCACCGTGGCTCAAGCGGTAGCTCCGCGATTCTGAGGCGTCAGGTCGAGGGTTCGCGCCCCGTCACGGTCTGAGGTTAGCAAGGGCATGCACTCATGGTAACGATTACATCTGCCAAAACAAGTCCTTCGCAAGAAGGCAACCGTCCTAGCCCTTGGTAGAAAAGGGAGTCAGTCACGTAAAACCGGAACAACAACAAAAAGTTGAATACTAAATTCAGTGAAATCTGAGAGTACATTCTATTCCTTTGTGGCACATACAAAAGAATTTAAAAGTGGCCAAATTATCAAAACGAGTGTAAGTTGAGTGTGTGTGTGTGTGTATGTGAAGAGAGAGAGAGAGAGAGAGAGAGAGAGAGAGAGAGAGAGAGAGAGAGAGAGAGAGAGAGAGAGAGAGAGAGAGAGAGAGAGAGAGAGAGAGAGAGAGAGAGAGAGAGAGAGATTGTTTATTCATTTTAAACCAAGACAGACAAGACAAGTCATTTTTGCCCTGAGTAGCCTCCAGCTCGTGAAGGATCTGTGTCAAACACATGCACATACATACTCGTGCGTGCATATATACATATATTACATACGCGCACACACATGAATATATATATATATATATATATATATATATATATATATATATATATATATATATATATATATATATATATATATATATATATATATATATATATATAGAGAGAGAGAGAGAGAGAGAGAGAGAGAGAGAGAGAGAGACGTAAGAACCATAGCGGGGTGTTAATAAATAAACCTTCTATTTCTTCTATGCTTGGGACATGCACTGATTTATGCGGTCCTGCTCCCCCAATGGCAGTGTCCTACAACAATATTATAAAATTATTTTCAATTTCTCAACCTACTCAGTGCTCTCATCTGTTATCCTCTCAAAGTTTTTATATTCTATTTTCACTTTATCGTTAACTTTTCTTCTCATTATTTTAGGTCTTTTAATGAAGCAATATGAAACAGTATTTTGAAATGGTATCCAATACCTCTTGTAATTGCTATTATCTATCATTTATTTTGCTCTCCAGGCAGTTTTATCTTCTGTTTCCTATTATCGTTTTTTTTCTCTCTTCTGTATACCTTCATGTATGTGTACAGTCATAAACTCGATAGTTTTGATGATTCGTATTTCGAAGTTCTTAGAATTTTTTTTTTTTTTTTTGCATAAATGAAAGAGGACAATATCTTTCTTATCTGAGAAACAAATTTGATTTCAACTGGCTTTTTGTGCACGATATACATACACACACACACACACACAAATATATATATATATATATATATATATATATATATATATATATATATATATATATATATATATATATATATATATATATATATATAAAGTACTTGTTAATTACATGACCTTAACTGGCCACCTTCTCAGAGTACAATTGTTTTATTTAATGGGCTTTTCCTACCATTTTAGACTGTATGTTAACAGTTAAGTATTATTAACACACACACACACACACACACACACACTATATATATATATATATATATATATATATATATATATATATATATATATATATATATATATATATATATATATATTCTTTTTTTTTAATGAGTGTGACACCGGGACAGGCAGAAACTGCCCTCATCAATAGAGGTCCAGGCACAAGAAAACACCAAGACGAAGGAAAAGAAAAAGGTTAAAGATAAGGCAGAGATGAAGTAATATCACACAAAGGAAAACTACAGATAGAGAAAACAGTCAAAGTACAGAGGACCCAGAGATATGGAGGGTTAGCCCCTGAGATGACGATAGATCCGCTTTTTGAAGGATGATAGGTTATAAGAATTAGGAAAGGCAAAAGGAGGAATAGAGTTCCAGAGACTGGAGGTAGATGGAAAGAATCAGTCACTCCACCGACCAATCCGCGAGCTACAAATCTCCACACAGTACCTGAGAGATGAGGCCCTTGGCGAGTGTTACGAGGCCTCGACAGTGGGGTAGGGATGCAACTCGCTAACTCATTAGAGCAGCGATGGAAGTAGTTGTGATAGAAAATAGAAAGGGAAGATACCTTACGGCGAAGAGAGAGAGAATCTAGATTAGAAATAAGAGAAGGATCATTAACGAGTCTGACTGCCTCAGATTCAACCCTATCAAGAAGATAAGTATAAGAAAAAGCACCCAAGATGTGTGAGCAGTATTCTAAGCACGGACGGATAAGACCTTTATAAATTTTAAGTAGCTGTAAAGAGGAAAAGTAATGACGGAAAGGAAACAAAACCTCCAATTTTTCTGATGAAGATTTAGAAATTTGGATTATGTGATTCCTCCAAGACAAGTTAGAGGCTATATGGCTTCCTAATATGTTGATGGAATTAAGAGGGTAAATTTCGTTAGTTTCGAAGATAACGGGGTTATCAGGAGGAGAAGAAGATAAAGAAATAGCCAGAAACTGTGTCTTGGAGGCATTGAATTCAACTAAATTTTGAATGCCCCACTCAGATACCCTCTGCAAATCGGAGTTGAAAGTAAAACAAAGAGTGATATGAGGCTGATTACGAGTAGCATATGAAGGTTGTGAAGAAAAGGCAGAGGAAAAGTGAAGTGTAGAATCATCAGCAAAGGCATGAAGAAGAGAGGAAGATGGGGATTGTAGAAAATCATTAATGAGGAGAAGGAACAGAGTAGGTGCAAGAACATAGCCCTGTGGAACACCACTGGTAACAGAGAGAGGGCTAGATGTCGCACCATCAACAATTACAGATATAAAACAGTCAGAAAGAAAACTGGAAATCAGAGAACAGAAAGAAGGGGTAAAGCCTTAGGCAGGGAGTTAGGCCAACAGACCCTTGTGCCAGACTCTGTCAAAAGCCCTAGAGATATCAAGGGCAACGACAAAGGATTCCCCATAGTTCCTCAGAGAAGATGACCATACACGAGTAAGATAGGACAGGAGGTCAAAAGTGGATCTTGCCTTGCGGAAGCTGTACTGGTAATCGGAGATAAGTGAGTTAGATTCAAGTCTTTTCAGGAAGTGAGCATTGAGCAAAGTTTCTAAAACTTCAGCAATAGAGGAGGTTAGGGCAACAGGTCGGTAGCTTGAAGGAATAGAGCGGTCACCCTTTTTAGGAACAGGTTGAACTAGAGCATGATACCAAGATATATATATATATATATATATATATATATATATATATATATATATATATATATATATATATATATATATATATATATATACACAATGTGAATATCTTTTAGTTTTCTGTACCCGGTGAAAATAATTAAAAGTTAATTCTCTGTTAGGCCTCCAGAGCTTTCAATACAGTTCCAGTTCAGCTGGCAATTTTAGTACACCATAATATGTAATATGGAAATGGTAAATTAGTGTATTTTCAAGCGCAGGCTATGACAAGAGCAACAATGTGTGTTGTGCAAATACAGTATATGCATTAATTTCTGTACAAGGATATATATAATAATTAACAGCTTTTGTTTCTGACTATTGCATAGAGCCTCTAAGTCTTACAAGATACTTGCTTAGTGATAAACAGCCTGATGTAAGATGAGTTCTTTTTCTCCGCCTATTAAGAGACAGGACTCCATAGGGCTCTTTTTTTCATTTAGCCCTGATTATAGCGCAGTGTGCAATGTAATTTTTGAAGTATTGAAAATTAAGCATGATGATATAGTTGGATTTCAGCAGATAAGCAAGACAAAGTATGTCTTAAAATTTAGTAAATCGTACATCTTTCAAGCTTTTTGTGATCAGTACGATGAGAAAGATGTCGATGTTGGTAATGGCAAAACGGTAAAAGTCATTAACTTTAGTAGACAATATACTTATATATCCATTCGCTATGCACCATTTGATATGGATAATGCAATTTTGGAGAGAATTCTTGAGAATTATGGAAAAGTTTATGGAATCAGATTAAACCGGTTTGCATACGGAAAGGCTGAGGGACTTCTAAATGGTATACGAACAGCTAGGATGGAATTGAAGAGGAGTGTACCCTCCTCATTAAATATTCACGGTCATAATATCGTATTCTACTATAATGGACAGCAGAAAACTTGCTTTAAATGTGGCAGGGAGAATCACATGGCCGCTGATTGTTACTTTGAATTAGATGACAGGATAAATATATATAATACTACAGATTTTCCTGATATTCAAAGGAAAAGGAATAGTGCACAAGACGTAGAGGAAAATAAGAGGACTGGACACACCATTCAAGAAGTAAATGCTAATAAAGATAACTCTACAGGGAATTTAGAGGAGGGAAGAGCAGACAATGAAACAAAGGATGGAGATAACAAACAAAAAACAAAGGAGCCGCTAGTGCAAGAAATACAATTAGCCAGTGGAATATGTACAGATGAAAGTGAATGCACAGATGGAAATGAAGAGGAAAGGACACACATTAGTAGCAGTCAAGAGGAACCATTCCCAAATGATGATCAAACTCTTAACAAGAGGAAAGAGGATGTACCCTTGGAAACAGGTGTAACAACGGTGGAAGTGCATAGGACTGCAGATAAAGATATGGATCAAGGAACTTTTTCTCAATTAAGCGTAAATGAAGAGGACAAAGAAGTGTGTAATGCCCTAGATAAGGTTATAAAAGAAGACATACTTGAAGATAATGAGATAACGGAAATAAATAAAGAAACAACGGATAAAGATGGCGAATCGTCAAGCACTGAAACCGGTGAAGAAACATTTTCTGAAGGAATGTCGATAAGTGAGGAGTGTAAGGAAGAACAGTGGTTTGTTAAAGTAAAAAAAGGAGGTAAACTCAAAATAAAAAAGAATAAGAAGTTGGAAATTAGTAATGTTAAGAAACGAAAATTGGCAAGGTAATGTTTCTTTTTTTTATCACATTATATTCTCTTTTATATATTTTTTTTTTCATGGCTCTGACTGTTTGTACGCTAAATATCAATGGTTTGAATGACGATAGGAAAGAATTAAAATTAATTTCTCTTGCTAATCTTTATAAACTAGACATAATAATGTTGCAAGAACATAACATTAAGGCAGGAAATTCATTATATCATATAGAGCAATATTATGAAGTATTTATAAATCCAACTACTTATTTAAAAGGAGGTGTTGCAATATTGATCAGTAAACGATTGTCTCCTATAACTGTTATAAAACAAGAGATGGACTATGAAGGTAGAATACTAAGCTTAAAGATAAGAACTGGTGGTAAGGAAATTCATTTACTAAATGTTTATGCCCCATCGGGCTCGAATAAGAAAAGAGAGAGAGAAGATTTTTTTGATAGATTATTATATTATTTAAGACTAAATATAGATGACACAATTTTTGCAGGGGATTTTAATAGTGTAACTCATGTAAAAGATGTTAGTTCTTTGGATAAAACTGTAATATCAAAAAAATTTTGTGAATTACTTAAAGGGACTGGTTTTAGAGATGCTGCAAGTATCAATTATGTAACAGATTATACATATATTAAGACAAATTATGCATCCCGTATTGATAGAATATATGTTAAAAGTCTGTTTAATCATATAAATTCATGTAAAACAGTACCTATAACATTTTCAGATCATTGTATGGTAATTACTAGTATCAACTTTTTGTCAACTAATAAAGGTAAAGGTACGTGGAAATTAAATGTCAGCATTCTAAATAGAGAGGATGTAAAAGAAAATTTTAGCGTACTATGGCAGTTCTTAAAAGGAGAGCAGTATAAGTTTAATAACTTGATCAAGTGGTGGATTTATTGCAAGGAGAAAATTAAAAGTTTTTTTGTTAAAATTTCAAAAAAAATCTTAGCAGAAAAATATGGGCTGATAAACTTACTACAATGTAGGTTAAAAGAATTATACCAAAAGGCTAATGTAGGAATTATAGACTTTGATATAATACATTCAGTGAAAAATAAAATAGAAAGGATTCAGAATGAAATATGTGAAGGAGTGAAAATAAGGGCTAGAATGAAAGATAAAATTGAAGGAGAGAAAATGTCTCCATATTTATTAAAGAAAGAGAAAGTCAATAGAAATAATAAGATAATGCAGAATATAAAAGGCGTCAATGGACAGATATTGAATAATACTAAAGCAATTTTAACTCATGCTAAAGATTTTTATGGGAACTTGTATGATAAGGTGGAAGGTGACTGTCAGTTACAAGATATGTTACTGGATTTATGTTGTAATAATTTAAATGATATTGACCGTAACGATTTAATTGGTAATATTAGTATGTTAGAATTAGGGAATGTGATTAAAGATATGGGTACAGGGAAAGCGCCAGGAATAGATGGATTACCATCAGAATTTTACAAAGAATTTTGGAAAATAATTAGAAATGATTTTTTTGAAGTGATAAAACATATATTGGACAGACAGGAACTTTCGAACTTACAAAATGAGGGCATAATAATATTATTGAGTAAGGGAAGTGGAGATCAAACACTGAGTGGATGGAGACCAATTTCACTCTTGAATGTAGACTATAAAATCATTGCTAAGTTTTTGGCCAACAGATTAAAGACGGTAATGAATAAATTGATCTCTGTTGAACAGTTTTGCAGTGTTAAAGGTAGATCAATAGTGCAGTGCAATAATAATATTAGAGACATTATTCATTATACTTATAAAAATAATTATGCAATGGCCATTATGAAGTTAGATTGGAATAAAGCATTTGATACTGTTCACCACGATTTTTTGTTTAAAATTATGAATAAGTTAGGAATTCCAGATTTGTATATTAGTTGGATGAAAATGTTATATAAAGATTGTTGCAGTCGGTTGAGTATTAATGGAATGTTGAGTGATGTTTTTCCAATTATGAGATCTGTGAGACAAGGATGTCCACTGTCAATGATGTTATATGTAATTTACCAAGAACCTCTCTTTTTAGGTATTAAGAATAATAAAAGAATAATATCACCACAGCTTCCAAATGGATGGAAAATTTGCATGCAAGGATTTGCAGATGATTCATCTGTGTTTGTATCAACAGAGGAATCTATAGTTGAGGTTTTTAAGGAAATACATTTATTTGAAAAAACAAGT
Source organism: Halocaridina rubra (assembly GCA_037179515.1). Lineage (NCBI taxonomy): Eukaryota > Metazoa > Arthropoda > Malacostraca > Decapoda > Atyidae > Halocaridina > Halocaridina rubra. Next base: position 28,109 of record JAXCGZ010011799.1, read on the forward strand.
GGTGCCCTTTTAAATAGAGATAAAAGTAGTATAACTGGGATAGGGAAATGGCATGGTAAAAATGACTGGCCTCTTCGTTGGCTTAAAACAGAATATAATCTAAAGATATTGGGAATTTCTTATTGTGAAGACGAAAAGATGACTATGGAAATGAATTGGAATATAATAATAGAAAAACTAGAGAAACGGATCAGTATGCTTGCCCAAAGGTATCTTACAATTTTTCAGAAGGAAATAATTGTGAATTGTATTTTATTATCGAAAGTATGGTATGTAGCCCATACACTTCCATTAAGCAAGAGATTTGCACAAAAAGTAAATGTTTTAATATTCAGCTATCTTTGGAGGGGAAGCTATCATCCCATCCGTAGAGCTACCTTGCTTTTGCCTAAAAGTGAAGGGGGTCTTGGTATAGTAGATGTTTTTAATAAAGCTGCTGCAATTCTTACAGCTACTAGCCTTAAAGAAACTTTGGAAGGAAGACTATTAAATATTTATTATTGTAGCATAAGACTAAGCTATTTAGTAAACACAAATAAGTATCCAGATGTATCATATATATGTCCCATGTTTTACTCTGGTGTAGTGGAAAACATAAGAAAAATGTGTAAACATGCTAAATTTCCTCATATAAAAAGCAAAGACATATATTCTGTTATATTTGTTAAGTCACAGCCATTAGTAGAGAAAGATTATCCTTTGCTACAGTGGAGTAATATATGGAAAAATGTTAATCATCCAGTGGTTGGTTTAAGGGAGAGAGAATTTATATTTAAATATTTACATGAAAAATTACCCACAAATAAACATTTAGAAATGTTAGGAATTAAGAATAATGGAAATTGTGACTTTTGTGGTGAACCTGAATATACAATGCATATATTCTATTTTTGTATAAGAATAAAAAATATTTTTCATTGGTTTAAAAGTAAATTTAATTTGATGTGTTCAGTACAAGATAATAACTGGCTAAAATTATTAATGTTAGATATTAAAGGAAGAAGTAGAAGAGATGAGAACACTGCAGTTCTGCTTATTTGTAATTATCTATATTGTGTATGGACTAGTCGTACACAGAACTTGACTGAATGGGAAACTTTATGTTTAATTAAAGGTAAATTTAATTATTTGAAATGGTTCTTGAATATTTGTTATGCAAGTAATATACAGAATATATTAACCAAAGAATTTTCCAATGTAATTTTGTAATCATTTAACAATTGTAAATATTGTACATTTGACATTTAAAAAATAAAAGAAAAAAAAAATACTTGCTTGGTTAGAGGTGCCTTAGTAGTCTGCTAACATTTCCACTTCGATGACTTTTGCCGCAATTACCCCTCTGTGAACTTAATTTACTCCGAGGCGTTTATTTGTTTGCTTACGAGATACCTACACACACACAAACTGTTATTTTCGACTTCGGAAGAGTACACAAGGCTCTGTTTACTATCTTTGTTCTCTGCCATTGTCGAATTTTTCTTTAATTATACTTTCGCGATTCGATAATGTTAATGGCTATATAACAAAAATTACATCTAAATCGGAACTTACTTGTTTAAGTGTGTTATATATATATATATATATATATATATATATAATATATATATATATATATATATATATATATATATATATATATATATATATATATATTACTATATATATACAATTATATATATATATATATATATATATATATATATATATATATATATATATATATATATATATATATATATATATATATATATATATATATATATATATATATATATATATATATATATATATATATATATATATATATATATATATATATATAACTGACAGTTCTCTACAAATAAGCTAATATATTATAACTGCACCGTTCCCCACGTCCCTCAGAGAGAGAGAGAGAGAGAGAGAGAGAGAGAGAGAGAGAGAGAGAGAGAGAGAGAGAGAGAGAGAGAGAGAGAGAGAGAGATACAAGCTCTAAATAAGACTATGAACAAAGGAGTATGAAAAGCTAACATATTATGACAAGTTATTTACAGATCTCAATAAACGATTTGTAAAATGTGATAAAAATATTTTACTCCGACATGCATCAAAGGTTCTGTTAAGAGTTCCCATGATTATATCCGGTTGTCGTCCTCGTCAAAAAGGCTTAGAGATATGCTGCCTGTAAAAAGACACTAAAATACTTATATGATCAAGTGGGTTTCCCCTCTGAAAGTCGCCTAAGAGCTCGTATTAAAGGAAATCATGAGTTCACACACACACACACACACACACACACACACACACACACACACACACACACACACACACACACACACACACACACACACACACACACACACACACACACACACACACACACATATATATATATATATATATATATATATATATATATATATATATATATATATATATATATATATATATATATATATATATATATATATATATAATATATATATATATATATATATATATATATATCGATTACTGTCTTCATTTAAACCTTTATTTAATTATTACTTAAGTACGTACTTCGATGGACATCCAACTGCACCATATAATCTAAACTCTTAGTGAAAAAGTATCATTACATACAATTTTCCCCTCATAACCTGGGTACCGTTGTTTATATATATATATATATATATATATATATATATATATATATATATATATATATATATATATATATATATATATATATATATATGTATAATATATATATATATATATATATATATATATATATATATATATATATATATATATATATATATATATATATATATATATATATGTATATTTGTGTGACACCGGGACAGGCAAAAACTGCCCTCATCAATAAAGGCCCGGAAGCGAGAAAATACCAAGACGAAGGAAAAGAAAATGGTTAAGGTCAAGGCAGAGATGAGGTAATGTGACACAAAGGAAAACGACAGACAAAAAAAAAAAACAGTCCAAGTACAAAGGATCCAGAGATATGGAGGACTAGGCCCTGAGATGACGATAGATCCGCTTTTTGAAGGATGAAATGTGAGATGAGGCCCTTGGTGAGCGCTACGCGGCCTCGGCAGTGGGGGAGGGATGTAACTCGCCAACTCATCAGAGCAGCGATGGAAGTACTAGCTATAGAAAAGAGAAAAGGAAGATACCTTACGGCGAAGAGAGAGAGAATCTAGATTAGAAGTAAGAGAAAGATTATTAATGAGTCTGACTGCCTTAGATTAAACCTTATCAAGGAGATAAGTATAAGAAGAAGCACCATAGATGTGTGAGCAGTATTCTAAGCAGGGACGGATAAGACCATTATAAATATTTAAGTAACTGTAAAGAGGAAAAGTAATGACGAAAACGAAACAAAACCCCCAATATTTTTAATGAAAATTTAGAAATTTGGATTATGTGATTCCTCCGAGACAAGTTTGAGGCTATATGAATGTGGATTCCTAATATGTTATGAAAAATATATTATGCGATACTATTATTAGTTCAGTTACATGTCTGCTTATAAGTGTACTCTTAGTTTTGTAATAGAATAGCCATAGCCATATGGAAATAAATGTTTGTTTGTTTGTAATGTACTATATCTTATCCTGATCTAACCTAACCATCATTACAAATCTCTTTATATGATGAGCATTATTAAAGAATTATAATAATTATATTCTATTAATACGATGGCATTGTACACTTGACAGACATGCTTGGTCTAGTGTACGTCACGATAGACCACACACACTATAGCAGCACCATATATTCGTATATATCATGGGAGCCTTTATTTAACGGAAAAATTACTACACAAATTTTATATATATAAGCTTTTACTCATAGAACTATCTTTGTGGTTACTGAACAACTTAAGAAACAAAGCCTCGGATTACATATTATCTATTGAATGTTTTCTAAGGAATGACGTTGAGAGAGGGTGAAAGGGGTTTATTATCCACCCCGTTTGCCCGTTAGAGGATGAAAGGGTAATATTAAAGGTGATATGAATTCACTTCATTTCATTAAACTCCAGGAGGGCCAGCCAACACCATTCTAGGTTTGGCAGGGTCTCTCTCTCTCTCTCTCTCTCTCTCTCTCTCTCTCTCTCTCTCTCTCTCTCTCTCTCTCTCTCTCTCTCTCTCTCTAGAGAACTCGATATTAGCTGAGAGAAACATGATCAGAGTCAGGGTTGTAAAATAATTGGAAACTTGAAAATTTGTTATTGTCGTTGGATAAACAACATTGCCTTTTCAACAAACATTCAAAGCTGGTAAAGCAGAACAGGGGAACGGTCATTTTTACACAGCCAAATGTCGTTCATCCCATGAATAATTATTAATCTAGAGAACATGAAAGTAAGATGTAAAGTTTTAGCAGGTAATTCAAACCTCTTTGGCATTAAAAGAGAAAACTACTAAAATTAGTGCTTGGAAGCTTAAATGTGTTAAAAACGATATATAAATTCTGTGCAATACTTTCATCAGTAGTATAGACAAAAAATCAGAGCACGCACACACACACACATACACACACACACATATACATATATGGTAAGAAAGCCCATCAGTGAAACAACACATAGAGAAAAAACTAGACCCCTTCTCAATCACAAGTGAATGTATAAAGTAACAATGACAGAGGTAGTAAGAAAACCAAAAAGGACTCGTGAGACTTGAGGGAATTAAAATTCCCTCAGGTCTCCTGAGTCCTTTTTTTTTTTTTTTACTCCCATTGTCATTGTTAATATATGTATTAACTTGTGCTTTAGAAGGGGTCCAGTTAGGACCCGAAATATAAAATTATTTGTTCTAAGTATTGTTTGACTGAAGGGCTTCCTTAACATTTAGTTCTGTATGCTAACAGCTTGTGCTTACTTTATATATATATATATATATATATATATATATATATATATTATATATATATATATATATATATATATATATATATATATATATATATATATATATATATATATATATATATATATATATATGCACACTTCAAAGTCATCCTATGTAAAGTATGATATTAGTATAAAAGTAAACATGATGAGTCTATGCTTCAAAGGAATTTCTATTATAAATTCAATATCGTGATAACCTTATGATGAGCATCAGATAAAAAAGATTAATATTGCTTCAAAACTCTAGTAGTCGCCGTGGCTCAGTCGGTAGCGTCTTCGACTCTAAGGCGTCAGGTCTAGGGTTCGCGGCCCGTCACGGTCTGAGGTTAGCAAAGGCATGCACTCAGCGTAAGGATTACATCTGCCAAAACAAGTCCTTCGCAAGAAGGCAACCATCCTAGCCCTTGGTAGATAAGGGAGTCCGTGACGTAAAACCGGAACCGGATTGCTTCAAAACTCTCTCTCTCTCTCTCTCTCTAATCCTCATTCGATTAATCCACAAAGATTCATGTCAGAACCCGGTCACTGATGGGCTATAAACAGGCTCTCTAGAACTTCATTTAGAAGTTCCTCTCTCTCTCTCTCTCTCTCTCTCTCTCTCCTCCTCCTCCTCCTCCACACGCGCGTGCGCGCATGTGTGCATGTGTTTGTTTGTGTATGCATATCAATCCACTTAGCGTTGCGTCTGCAGTCACATAACTACATATTAGATCCCACAGACCGAAGGCCAAACGAAAGCTTTCTACACCTTCGTTCTGAGGCACCCTAATTCACAGTGGGATTTATAGCAAGTATAAAGAGAAACCTTGGAGAGTTTATTGATTGACACTAGACAGAAAAAGCTATATTCAGTGAACCTGCAGATTTGATACTGTTATAGAAATAAAAAAAAGTAAGAGAATGTAGCTCGAGCCATCTGATATTACAGATTTCACCTGTAGTAATTTTGGCCTTTGATAAATATCAAATTATTACACAATCATGAGGAAGACTGATTAACTTTTGCCATCTCATCTCATCTGATATTTCATAATACTCCCCATCTCTGTTCCCCATCCCGGTGTTACTCCCATAAAAAGTAAAGCTACTACATGAAAAAAAGCACAAATATTTTAAGGGATACACAGTGAACACGGCTTTGTCTGAATATTGAAAATATTCTTTCTGATGCTTGTTCCCCAAAACATCATATACAATAAAAAAAAAAATAATGCGTTGCTGTGTATTGGAGGAGAGAAAGCAAGAGGAAGAGGAAGAAGAAAAAAAAAAGATGATGAATATAGCAGCATGAGAACTGGAAAGCAACAGCAAGGAAATAATTCAACAGACACGAATCATGTGAGCAATGGCAGTCGAAGTTCATACTGGGCATAGTGCCTCATGATGATGATGATTACTTACATCATGATCTTTGCTCATATTCACATCATTCAATGCATTATGTTATCTGAGGGAGGTAATTTAATTATTTCAAGTATTTTCGAATAAACACAACAGTTCCTTGACATTCGAGCCAAAGCGATGCTCATTAACATTAAAACACGCAAGTAAACATGATCATACATACACTTCCAACAAGTACTTTCACATAGAGTCGAGCTTGCAATAATTATAGCATAATCTTCGAGGGATTTCTCTCGTACGCCATGCCATGCCTCAGGGAGACGTGGGCAGTTATTCCGGGGCAGTTATGTAATTTGGCAAATTGGTTCTATTCTAGGATGCTTTGAGGTATCATAATACTGATGTAGCAAAAAGGAAAACACCAAACACGTATATCGTGTTTTTCCCTCATATTTCTATTCACCTATTTATGCTAAATGTTTTAAGAGTTATATCCACTGTTAATGTAATATATATATATATATATATATATATATATATATATATATATATATATATATATATATATATATATATATATATATTAACTGAGCAAAACAAACATAAGGATAGGAAGTATTTTCGTAATATTAAAAACACAGCTAGTGTAAATGCTAGGATAGAAAAAAATAAATTCATTCAAACAAAAATATATCGCACACACTACATATAGATATAAATGTGCGCATTAATCATTCATATACAATAAAGAATATATACGGAGCATCCTGGTAAGTAATTAAAAAAAAATCGTACGAAAAATGAGAATGTCATAAAGAGCGAAAGCTAGATAACTATATACCTGAATGTAAGACAAAATGTAAAAAAAAAAAAAATAATAATATTCAGCAGGCAAGAAAAAATCATGACAGACGACAACTTAAATCTTACTGACGCAGATACACAAGCAGTACCTAAAAGCTAACCAACCCTACTGGGAATAGAACACAATATATTATACTAAAATAATAATGATAAATAATAATAATAATAATAATAATAATAATAATAATAATAATAATAATAATAATAATAATAATAATAATTATAATAATAATAATAATTATAATAGTACAACTACTACTAATCAATAATATTGATTAGTATAATAATAATAATAATAATAATAATAATAGTAGTAGTAGTAGTAGTAGTAGTAGTAGTAGAAGTAGAAGTAGAAGTAGAAGTAAAGAAGAAGAAGAAGAAGAAGAAGAAGAAGAAGAAGAAGAAGAAGAAGAAGAAGAAGAAGAAGAAGAAGAAGAAGAAGAAGAAGAAGAAGAAGAAAAAGAAGAAGAAGAAGAAGAAGAAGAAAATTTCAGGGATATGAAATAAAATCTACATTTGAAAAGACGAAAATCTTCCCGGCCTCCAACCCACAGAAGAAAAAAACCGGTAAGTTGATTTATTCTACTCTTGATCTAGACGAGAGAGAGAGAGAGAGAGAGAGAGAGAGAGAGAGAGAGAGAGAGAGAGAGAGAGAGAGAGAGAGAGAGAGAGAGAGAGAGAGAGAGAGAGAGAGAGAGAGAGAGAGAGAGAGAGAGAAATATGAAAAATTTTGAAATAACTTTTTTTTCTGTTTTTCACGTTCTCGGTTGGCAAAATCATATTTCTGAGAAAAAGACCAGCTAGATTGGCCGACGTATTTTCTCATCATGAATCTCTTCGGTCGAACCTTTGTCAAGGGAATGAGATGAATCACTGGCCAATTTTCCCTCTCCCCCTTTCCCCTCTTTATAGAAGCTCACATGGCATCGAAGACTATGAAGGAGCATTTTCATCATGATTTTTTTCCTCTCTCTTTCCCTTCCTTTCTCGCATGCAAACGACGATAAAGCCCGTATTTTGACAACAAAGTATTGTTTGTATACCAGATATCATTTATTTATAATTATGTATAACTTTATTCTTCAATTGTATAAAAAAAAACTCATTTTGTTTAAGTAATAAATATTTTATGAATCATAAATAGCATCTCAACTGATAAAACACCACTTCCTTTCCCCTTGCTTAAGTTTCTTTACAGATAATGCCACAAAACAGACGCAAGCTTGATGTAGCATCTTCTTTTTTTATTATTTCTTACGAGTATTGAAAATATTGTTAGCCGAGGTACCATCATGGATTTGATATAATTAAGAGTATATTGTTTCTGCTTAAAACAAATTAAGCTATGACACAGAAGTTAATCAGAGGAATGTATGACTATTTAAATTCCGGCATTTAATTTCAGCCTCGTTAGGGCTGAAAACCTATCTAATAAAAGTTATATTTTTTCATAGGATGGGTGGGTCTGAATTTCAATTAAAGATGGCAACATTTATTATTTCTTCATATTAATCGTATATTATTCTATATTCTGTCTCATCCTGCCTGTCTCTATAACAAAAAAAAAAGATTAAATATTTCCATTTCCAAAATAGTCATTGGGGAGGAATTCCAAATATTCAAGTCGAATACACAAATTCACCGGCCCGGCAAATACGCCTAAAATATGCAACGTTGCACACAGTAGTTCGCTTTGGAAATTTATTTTAGCATTTTATCAAATAAATTCCAAAGTTTTCCCAGTGAGAGTGAGTGTCTAGCCATAATTCAAAAATAAATACCCTCATTTCCATAAACATATAAATATAGCAGTGATGTTATTCATTTTTTTTAAACAGAAATAAATTCTATAATATTTTAAAGACTATGCCCAAAGTACGCAACTGGACTTAAATAGGATTGGCATTGACAGATCGTTGTTGTCTTATTGCAATTACGGTTCTTTTCTTATGCCTACATCAACACCGAATATTTTGGCGTTTTAGTTTAACATCCTTTATTATCCCTTCACATTTGATAAGTCACATCACTACACATCTCTTTCATTTTGCTTTTCTAAATATGTTCTTGGTGCCCTGGCCCGATGAGGGCAATTTCCCTTGCCCGTCCCAGTGTCAATCATAAAAAAAATTATTTTAGTGATTATATCTAAAGCTTTGCAATTAAAGTTAGTTCCCAGCCATCATTTAAAAATAAATGCAGCATTTTTCAAAAACTAATTGAAATCTCAGAAATGCTGTCGCTATTCATTATAAAAATATAACACTCTTTAAATTCTAGAGACTGTAGCATAAATATTTAGTGATTACTTTCAAAGCCTCCAAGTTGAATTGAGTTATCAACTATCGTCTAAAAATAAACCCCGGCTTTTCAAACACTAATTAAAACACCTTCGATGCTAATCAGTTAATCATAAAAAAAATAGAAAAAAATTTTGTTACTCATAACTAAGCCATAAGTATATATGTGATTAATTCCAAAGCTTTACTAGGTAAAAGTGAGTTTCCAATTAACCTATAACATTAATTACCGTATTTATGTAAACAAAATGAAATCTCCGGAATGCTGCAACTTATTTGTCAAAATAAATACGTGTTTCTTGAAACTATTTCTATATTTAGAATGAAAATGCTTTCAGATAGTAATGAATATAACACTTGTTTTAATTTTCCATGCGAGCTACTTAGACCCACACTTTTACTCTTATTGAAGGTGGAGCTCTGAGAGATAATTTCCCACTATATATACCGAACACATTTATAGATGTACTCACTGTGCCTGATGAGTTGACAAGGGATAGCAAATAAGGATTCCAGCCCCGTTCACCAACTTACTTAACTTTCAACCAACAGAGATAATTCAAAGCGAAAAAGTAAAAATAAAAAAAGATACACATCCAGATAGAATAAATTATAGACTTAGCAATGTACAGACCAAGATTAAGATAAGTTAAACAAGGATATGTACGCAAACACACACAAACATACACACACACACACACACATATATATATATATATATATATATATATATATATATATATATATATATATATATATATATATATATATATATATGCAAAAAAAAAACAATCAAGGGAAACCAATTTTTACACAAAAAGTATTAAATTCGTTGCACCCAGTGCAAAAACTACTCACAATAATGAAATGCAGAAGTTATTTTCAATATGATTTCTTTTCCTTAATTTGCAAATAAAGTGACATGCTGATAATTAAGCAAGGTGACTTTCATTTGCATATTTATTGCATGAAATTGATCATTATCATAATACAATTCACATTCCCTGCGTGTCGTAAGAGGCTACAAAAGTGATAGGGAAGTGAGGGATTGGTAATGCCTCCTGAAAGTCATTTTTGTCGTAAAAAAATAGACTGAGGTCGTGATATTGGGATAAGTTAGGTTAAATCCGTTCTTCCTCATTTTTTGTTTACAGTTGTGGTCACCTTATTAGCTTCAGCCGGATAAGGTGCCTTGACTGGAATATATATATATATATATATATATATATATATATATATATATATATATATATATATATATATATATATATATATATATATATATATATATATATATATATATATATATATATATATATATATATATATATATATATATATATATATATATATATATATATATATATATATATATATATATAATATATATATTAAATGGGTGAGGTTTTAATAATTTTCGAATCGCATTCATGAAAACTGAAATTTTGTATTAGAAATGCTAAGCACAATTCCAATAACATATTTATAATTTGGTTAATTTATGGCCTCTCATTCAGCACGAAATTTATTTCCAAAATTCCAGACTATTCCAATATGCACTTACCATTTTCATTAGTATTCGCAGGCAAATGATATATGTATATATATATATATATATATATATATATATATATATATATATATATATATATATATATATATATATATATATATATATATATATATATATATATATATATATATATATATATATATATATATATATATATATATATATATATATATATATATATATATATATATATATATATATATATAATATATATATATATATATATATATATATATATATATATATATATATATATATATATATATATATAAAATGACAAACGCATTTTTAGGGAAATACATTGTTCATACAATTATTATTATTATTATTATTATTATTATTATTATTATTATTATTATTATTATTATTATTATTATTATTATTATTATTATTATTATTATCATCATCATTATTCAAATGAAAGATCCCCATCCCTTCCCAAGAATCTTTAAATCCACATATTATTATACGGAATAAAATAGAAGTAAAATAACTTCACAACCCCAACATACAAAGTCAGTTTCCTTAAGACAATATAAAAAAAGACAGAAAAATAAACTTCTATTACGTTACGTATCCTCTCTTTTCATTAGATGAAGCGCTCTTTCTCAATGTCACATCTCTCTCTCTCTCTCCTCTCTCTCTCTCTCTCTCTCTCTCTCTCTCTCTCTCTCTCTCTCTCTCTCTCTCTCTCTCTCTCTCTCTCTCTCTCTCTCTCTCTGGAGTAGGCGAAGGTGTCTCATAAAGACGTCATCAATACGGATCCAACATGGTTGTCGACGGCTCACTCGTCATTATTAGCAAGATGGATTGAAGGTTTATTTTCTCCTCATTTACTTGGCTTTTTCAATTTTTCTTTATCAGTTTCAATTTCGCTACTCTTTCTCATTTATTTCAATTATTAT